>JAQFVV010012393.1:10095298-10180298 GCA_028023455.1 Epiperipatus broadwayi | reverse complement strand
ATATATATATATATATATATATATATATATATATATATATATATATATATATATAAACTTTAAATTAAACATAGCTCAATGTATATGCAAACAAAAGAGGAAATCAACATCCCCTAAGACTATGTTTAACAATGGATCAAGAATAGAATGAATCCTCAGAGATTTGGTGTTTATAAGCATACCTTTTGTTAACATTGTTGTAATTCAAGGTGAAATTAATTTATCAGCCATATTCTAACAATATTGACAAAGGTATGCTTATAAACATTAGAATTCCAAGAATAGATCAATTCATTCTATTTTTGATCTTTTGTTCAACATTTAGAGTGCCTTTAATTTGTAGCCTAAGAAAGGGTGCTTTACTTTCTTTGTTTATATAGATATATAAAGTGCATATTTTAAAACAAACTATTAGATGAAGTGAAAATGGATTAGAATTTGAATCAAGAGTTTTGGAAAATAGTTGTTATAGAAATATCAAATAAAAGTTTTGATAATTTTTCACTTATCAGCAGTATCAGCTGTTAAATCTTTATTGAAAAGAATGTGATTAATACTATGTAGATTTCATTGTTAATACAAAATTGAAAGTATCTCATAAAGTAGTTTGAATTTTTGTACAAAGTCTACTTTCATTGCTAATAAATACAAAATTTAATTCTAATAGTTTTAAACGTTTTTTGAAAATATATAATTCATTACTAAGAAAATCTTGTTTAATATTTTAAAATAAAAATGTTAAATACATCAATATGGTTTGCTGAACATGCCTTTAGCTAGTAATCATACTCATAACTATAATTATTCAAGAGGATTGTGTATTAAACAACTTATCATAGTATATGTGTTGTATGTATTATTTATATTAAAACAAAATTTAGTAAATGAAGTTATATGTGATTATACATAGAAAAAAAGGTAAACTGACATATAAATGTTTTTGGTCAAGAAAGGGGATTATTTTTTCAACACTTAATAGTTTAATTAAAAATGGGAACCCTTATAAGTTACTTGCAAAAAAATGAAATCGTGACCATAAAGAAACAAAATATATTGACATCATTTTATAAAAAAAATAATAGAAGTAACTAAAACTATGACTTCCCAACCTATTTAAAATGTGTGAAATTTAATAATTTATAACTCAAGAAAAAATTTTTGTTCATTTATTTCACATGGCCAATCCATCAAACATGTGACTTAACTATTAAATATGATTTATTTATGCAGTTGAAAGTGATGCATATGGATGAGTACATGTAAATTCATGAAAAGTGCATGAGTGAAGGTTTATTCCCTTTTCTATATTACATATGTAGTCAAGTGATATAAAAATAGACTATTTATTACAGTAAATAAATGCAATAGAGAAAGCAAGATGTATAATAATACATTTTATAGTATTATATGCATCAAGCCAGTATAAATAAATATTCAAACTTTGAATTACAAATCCTTATTATTAGAAATAAAAGTTTAAAACTGGTTTGTGAATGATATTTTAATGCATCACCAAATGATAAACCGTGATTATTCAAACTTAATGTAAATGACAGTAGAGAAGAGATCGTATTTTGTTTTATTGCAAGGCATAATGCCATAGTATTTTTATAGTAGCACCTTTAATAGAAATTTTTTCAGTACCTAGAGTGTCCATGTCTCATGAAAAATATTAAACCTATATACTTTAAATTTAGGTGAAACAGTTCTATCACTAAGATAAAATAATTTACATTTTAATGTGTTAAATGAATCAATGAATTGGAATCTATATTATATCTTAACACTCAAGTTGATTCATATTATCAAGCTGATAATCATTCATTCTAAAAATTGCTGAAGATATTTCTATACTGATCAATAAAACAATTGAGTTTATGTATATACAAGCTGTTAAAACAGAAGCAAAACTCTCCATACAGTAGTGTCATCCAGTGCAAGCCAAAGTAATCAATGGATGCAAGATTTGTGCATAAATTCTCTATCTAGTGCCTACTCATCCAATATTCTCAGACTAGTTTCTAGCTTGTGACTTTCATCAGTGAGGCATCTTGGATCTGAGATCACTGCCCTAGATCTTACGATTTAATGTAGACCTCCTGTGGCCACCTTTTATCTATTTAGTTAACTATAAAGTTATGAATCCAAAATAAAAACAATCTTGTTTTCAATCTAAACTCATTCAATTATATAGTCAATATAGATCTGAACCCAGTTGAGCAGGTATACATTTTGATGTATTTGGTTCTTCAATACCCATAGTTGCCATCATCCTATTGGGAAGAAATGGTATTATATCCTTAAACATTACAAGATCATCATTTCCTATGCTACCACAAGCTGTTAAAATTACAGCAAAACTCTCAACTCAGCAGTGAGTAGACACTAGGCAGAGATTTTATGCACAAACCTTCCTGTCATTAATTACTCTGACTTGCAGTGGAAAGCACTGCTGTGTGGAGAGTTTTGCTCTGTTTTATTGATTAATTATCAATTAATAAATTGCAGTCAAATCATCAAAACATTTAGTAAATCAGCCATTGAAATGACAAAAATAATACAATCATCACTACATTTTAATTTCAAAGTCAAGAAGTTCATCATTAAACTAAATTGCATTTTAATAGCTGCTATATGAAGCCATATAAATATTGTCTCCAAACACTACTATCATAATACTGAGAAACAAAGTTGGTTCTAATATGCATCTTTGTTTAACACCAATTTCATTTAAATATCTCAGATTTACCATTAAAAGCAATAATATATCTTCTTATTCCATCAATCTCACTCACAAATAAATATGATTCTTTTAAATTCAGAGGAAATACAAAAAAAGATAATGATGATACAAATCACATAATCTCTATATTACTATCACTAAACCCTCTCATTTAATCTTTTATAAGAGAAAACTTTACTGTTTTATAAGCAGTATCTTTCCACTGAAAGCACTCAAAATTACACATGTTTAGAATCTCTTTGAAATAAACTTTATAATGTAAATGCATTTGAATCTTCATAGAAAATAAGATCAAATTTACTGTAAAATATTATATTTAGAAAGTCTGTTATTATTCATTTATTTCATATATCCAGTCTAACAAAAATGTGCATTTACAATAATAAATTCGATGTCATTATATTCAGCAAACTGAAAAACATTGATTTATCTTATGATCTTTTCATTGTATTTTTAGAATCTTACAAAGTTTCCTTAAATAAATATTTCTAATGCTTTAAATAGTTTTGTCTTAGTTTTCTGCAACAAATTAGTAAAATAATAATACTATATATGATTGATTTAGTTAAGGAGATCATATCATTATGCAGAAATAACTTATTTTAACTTAACAAAAATATTATATTTAAAAAAATATAAAAACATCCTTACATTAAAAATAATCATTTTTGAGTACTGATAAATACATTAAATATTAGTGCCTAAATTGAGACTAAAGTATTTTATAAAATAAAACAAAATTCTATAATAATGATGTATAAAAAAATCACAGATAAGTTATATAAAAAAGTGAAAATTAGTAAATAATGAATTCTTCATGGTTATTCCCCATTACAATATATTATCAATATTAATAAAATTGAAACCTATTTTAGGAAAACAAAATCATGTATTATATACCATTAAATATTTAATTGAAGTTTAATATAACATACATTTTTCAATCAGTCATAAAAATAGAGAATAAATGATAAAAGAGTTAATCAGATAACAAAAAAGCCACCAAACACCTAGTTTAATTCGTAAAATCAAAGAAGCATTACAATTTACCACCAACTAATGTAAGTTATTCAGTAATTTCCTAGTCTTAGTATTTTATCTCCCATTCTGATCAATGTGTGGCTTTGCTTTCTTTATCAATGGTATCTTAGATTCAAAGTTGAAGGAAAGTATATATGCATGCAGCAACCACTTTTAACTCCACACTACTTGCAATTTTAAAGCTTAAATTTAAATTAGCTTAAACTTTTAAACTTAAGTCAAACAATTAAACAGTTGTATACAACAAAAACCATTTCAACAACTACATATTTTAGAATCTTCAATTCTTTGTTAACCTGTAGGCATCTTATTTTTTTGTCATGAAATGTATCAAAAAAACAGCAGATATCTAGTTAATTAATTGCTAAACTAGTTTAAAATCTGTATAATTGTCTAAATGGTTATCTGGGTTAAAAATGTAAACAATTTTGAATTTTATGTTTTAAGCTTTATAAATAAAGTGGAGTTAAAGATGATTTATGAATGCATATATGTATTACAGGGATGCCCAACCCGTAGCTCGCGAGTCACATATGGCTCGCGTAACTGTTTAATGTGGCTCGAATTGCACTCTTCAAAAAAATTGATAAAATATTTTATGTTCCTTGATGGCACATGCACACACTAAAAAATAAACATTTTTACAATACAAACAATAACAATATGCAGTGTCAGGTTTCACATTAAATAAAATATATTTTTCCTGTAATTGTAATTTATATGTATGTTACCAAATTTTTAATAAATAAAATGTATTTACATTTTTTTTTCTTTTTAACATATTACACCATTTTTTTTTTTTGCTGTACACGTTTGGTTTGGTGCTATATATATATATATATATTGTGTTTAGTGCTCTTGTATATATTGTTGTTTTTATCGAGAAAGATCCTTGTAGACGTTTGGTTTGGTGCTGTATATATATTGTGTTTAGTGCTGGAAATAGTTTTTATCGAGATAGATCCATGTACACGTATATATTTTGCTGTATATATCGATGTTTAGTGCTGAAAACAGTTGTTTTTATCCGTGTACACGTATATATTTTGCTGTATATATATATATATTGATGTTTAGTGCTGTAAATAGTTGTTTTTATCGAGATAGATTCATGTACACATATATATTTTGCTGTATATATTGATGTTTTCATAGAGAAAGATCCGTGTACACGTTATTTTGGCCACATTAGAAACGGCGGATTGATACCAATGTGAATAGGCCATCCCCCCCCCACCTATCTCCCTACATTGCAGGTTTAGTACCCAAGTACCATGTTTATAAATGTAATATGAAAAATGTAATATATAATTGTGGCTCCCCAAATTTTTTTAAATTCTCAACTGGCTCGCGTCAAGTTAAAGGTTGGGCACCACTGATGTATTACTTCCAACTTTAAATCTCAGGCCTTATTTAAAAAGGAAAAGCTATAATCTTATCAGAATGTGGACTCAAACTATTACGAATAAACATATTATATGCATCTGGTCATAACTGATCACTCTAGTTTGCATTATATAAAAATAAAGTGATGAGCTGCTTTTGTTTAAAGTTAATCAGACGTTATATAACATAGCTAAATGTAATGTTTATTTTTTTCACAAAATAAAGCATATTAATAGAAAAAATATTGAGACAAAAGTCATAGTAATGAAGTCTTTGATATTTTCTAAACTTTCAAATTCATTCATTTGAGTTAATTTGTACTATTAAGACAATGATAAACATATTGCATGCCAAATATTGTATGTATGTATATATATATATATATATATATATATATATATATACATATATATATATATATAATATACAAATCAATATATATATCAAAATACAGTACAATTTATATAAATTATATTCTTTTAGAAGTACTTTCGACTATACACTTTGTAGTCTTTATCAACTATATAACATTGAATAATCAAAACGAGACAATCCTTAACAATACCCATAGTTCAATTCAGATTTCCCACAATTCTGTTATCTTAACATTTGATGACTGGTGATTCATTAACATTTGACGATTTCTTGAAATCAACATAGCCTCTTTTATTTTACGTTTATTATGACAACGTTCAATTTGAATAATTTTCATATTTTTATAATCAAATTTAAATCCATATTGACAAGATTTATTATGATCAAATATAACAGATGATGAAGGTTTATTTACATCTGTTCCATATTGATTCTCTTTTTGAATTCTATTATATAAAAGCATATGTTCTTTTATTCTCTTCTCAAATGTACACTTAGATTCACCAATGTATTGTACGCTGCATCCACATATCAATCTATATATAATAGAATTTTGATTAAACTTTGAATTTTGAATTTTAGATTTATTAAGCAATCTATTTATGTTATTTGTAGAGAAAAAAGCAATATGACACAAACCATTATAAATTTTCCTAATAAACTTGACCTGCTCATCTGATATAAATGGCATTGAAATCCATTTCATTTTGATATTTTTATTTTTAATTTTATTATAATGTTGATTTCTTTTAAATCCTTTAATAATATTAGCAATAGCATTTTTATAATAACCAATTTTTAACAAGTCATTAACAAATAAATGTACATTTTTAATTTTAAAAATTGGTTATTATAAAAATGCTATTGCTAATATTATTAAAGGAGTTAAAAGAAATCAACACTATAATAAAATTAAAAATATCAAAATGAAATGGATTTCAATGCCATTTATATCAGAAGAGCAGGTCAAGTTTATTAGGAAAATTTATAATGGTTTGTGTCATATTGCTTTTTTCTTTACAAATAACATAAATAGATTGCTTAATAATTCTAAAATTCAAAATTCAAAGTTTAATCAAAATTCTATTATATATAGATTGATATGTGGATGCGGCGTACAATACATTGGTGAATCTAAGTGTACATTTGAGAAGAGAATAAAAGAACATATGCTTTTATATAATAGAATTCAAAAAGAGAATCAATATGGAACAGATGTAAATAAACCTTCATCATCTGTTATATTTGATCATAATAAATCTTGTCAATATGGATTTAAATTTGATTATAAAAATATGAAAATTATTCAAATTGAACGTTGTCATAATAAACGTAAAATAAAAGAGGCTATGTTGATTTCAAGAAATCGTCAAATGTTAATGAATCGCCAGTCATCAAATGTTAAGATAACAGAATTGTGGGATATCTGAATTGAACTATGGGTATTGTTAAGGGTTGTCTCGTTTTGATTATTCAACATTATATAGTTGATAAAGACTACAAAGTGTATAGTTGAAAGTATTTCTAAAAGAATATAATTTATATAAATTGTACTGTATTTTGATATATATATTGATTTGTATATTACATATATTGTGAAACGAATACAGATATCAAACTTTATTTATTACATACATATATATATATATATATATGTATGTAATAAATAAAGTTTGATATATATATATATATATATATATATATATATATATATATATATATAATGCTCTATTATACTTTATTTTTTGTTTTAGGTTTAATAGATATTGAAGAGAATTTATCAGTACAATTAATTATACATGGAAAATTTATGAGTAGCCAAAATTAATTAGTGTTGAACAAATTAATCAGATTTTTAAAAAAATATTGACTATCTATGTAAACGATAATGCTATAAAGAACTTATAATGAAAGACTTTTATTTAATCATTAATTCTGCTATTGAAAGAAAGCCTTATGTTTTGTGCTGTAAACCAAAGCATGATATTCTTTTTAAAAGATATATCTAAATACATTTTAGAAAATATAACTTGACAACTTAAATGTTATATCTTGGGCAAAAATGTTCTTAGCTACAAAAAAAAAATATTAGAAATTTTAAAAACAAGTTTATATATAAATGCAAATTCTTAATTAAAGATAAAAGAATGTAAATGTAAAATAAAGTAACTAGATTTACTTTATCAGGTCTTCATAGAAAGACATTAATGAAGATAGTGTTTACCAGGCTTGCAAATTAATGGACAATGAGAATTTGATAACTTGTTTTATCCTTAATTAATCCTCTAGACAGGAATAGATGGTTATTCATTTTCTGATCAATGTTATATAGTGATTTTGGTTTTCTATGAGCTAGCTATTGAATTTTTTCAATTTGACTTGGCTACCATAGACATGGTAGGCATCATCATTGCTTCATGGCATCCACTCATTTTGTGATGAGGGTGAATTACTGATATATTTAATAAATGATGAAGATAAGAGAATAAATTTGAAATTTCTCATTGTTTGTGTATAGAAAGTACAGAGTCCAAATAAATTAAAATATTCATAAGAATGTTTATCATTGCAATTAAAAAGAAACTCAGATTCTAAACTTTGTGCTAAATCCACTGACTCTTGGGTATATTTTTAAAATTTCTGAAATAGATGAAAAGATGTTGATAGTTGCTCTTTGCTACTAATTATAACTAACAAAACTAAATATAACTTAATTAAACTTGTAATTATAAATTATGTTTTAAAGGAAGATTTCTGTTTTATATTTGTGATTAAAGGCTTATTTTCTCATAAGAAGAAATTTCTGGTTAAGTATTTACTTAAGATGTTTGCAATCCAGAGTATAGGCCATGTTTTATAAACAACCATGTCCAAAAAATGCAACCAACAATGCTATATTAATTTATCATATGATATAAATAATTATTTTGTCTCTACATACCCAGCGTCTTTTGAATTCCATGCATTTTTATGGAAACTTAAAGCCATAAATAAAAGTAAGTTACTAAGACTTAATATATGTACACACAACTGTTAATACGATTTTTAAATGATATACATTATGATCCCAGTAAAAATGATTAATAAAAAGTAAAATAAGGTACTTATTGAAAAAACAATTTAATAGTAAATTGAGAGGGCAAGAGATCCTGGACAAACTAAATCCACAAAATGATAAAAATACAGGCTAAAAAAAACATGTATAATAGTATTTATATAAGTGAGTGTTCTCATAAACTTTATGAATTCAAACTTTCACTTCTTTAATTTTTTGTATATAATATTTTTTAAATTATGGTTTACCACCATAGTTTAAGGAAACCATGACTATTAAGTTTACAGGTATGAAAACACTATTATAATTTTCTTACTAGTAAAAGAATATTTTTAAAATTAATACTATTATATTCTAAATGCCATTCTTGTATCAAAAACATTTTTTATATATTTTAATTAATGCCATTTTACCAAAAAAGATTTATATTTATATATCGTTTTGGCAATAAATATTATTTTGTGAATGTTATAAATCATATTTTTTTTATTTTTTTTTTGTCTTTTATTTTTACTTTATATATTCTTGAAATAAAACTAAATTGGCATTATATAAAATATCTAAATATTTAATGCATTAAAAAACTCAAGAATCATATAAATTCTTATTTCAAAATATAAAGTGACTTATAATTTTATATAATTACTTATTTTATTGAATAACAAAACGATTTGCTTTGCCATTAATATATGTGATTAAATATTTTTGCAGGATGTCATGGACAGAAACTGTTCTTCTAAATCTTCCATGTAAAAATTTAGATTATAAATAAAAGAGGGAACTTTTTTTGTGTGGTTAATTAAACTCAAGACAAAAAAGCTATTGTTTAATACTAAAGCAAAGTATTTTACTTTAGGACCTCAATAATAAGTGTTAGTTGTCTAATGTAAACATAAGTTTAGTTATATGGAAAATATCCCCATTGTCTCTTTTATTTACATTATATTGTAATGGTATGCA
The DNA here is from genome assembly GCA_028023455.1 of Epiperipatus broadwayi. NCBI lineage: Eukaryota > Metazoa > Onychophora > Udeonychophora > Euonychophora > Peripatidae > Epiperipatus > Epiperipatus broadwayi. The sequence continues at coordinate 10,170,738 of JAQFVV010012393.1, read as the reverse complement.
CTCTCTCGACAAGATAAGTTAAGGCAATCACATCTCATTATAGTCAGATTTAAGGTCTTCATATAGGATGCCTCGAATGATGTGATTTAATTTTGATATAAACTATATCTGTTCCCAACAAATAACTTATTATTAATAAATTATTATATCTAAACCACATCAAATCAATTTTCCCCTTAATTAACTTTACCGTTATGCTCAGATTTTGAACTCAGGGAAGTTTAACAATTTACTCTCTTCAGGGGTTCCTATCAATATTCTAAAGTAATATTAACAATGAATCTCACTAACTCTTTAAATTAAATAAAACAAAATTGAAGACTTCATTTAATTTAATATAAAAAACGTAATTATTTATTTAATAATTAAATAATTTAAATTTTACAATATATAAAAAATATTTATATATCTACCTCCTTATATTAAAAATATAAATATTCTATTCATATTATAGTAGATATATTTTCTAACCTATAACACTACATGATTTTACAATGTATACAAAATATAAGTCACCAAATATTAAGAGTTTTATATTAACACTATTTTACAATAATTAGATTATACAAATAATAATACAATCATTTGTATATAATACCTTCATTCGTTAAAATGATTGTCCATAACTTATATATAAAAATATATACTTCACAACAATGTTAATCATTTATTCACTTATACATTACTGTTATTAGACTATTTGGATTAGTATAAACAATGTAGTGTCATGTCATAGAAAATAATAATATGTGGATTTAAAAATAATTTAATCTCTTACCTCAAGTTCACATTATCCCTTTCCCATATTAACATTTCCTAGCTGATATTTAAATCTTTATTAATCATAAATAAAAATAAAAATATTTTAAATTATTAATTATCTCTTATTATTCATTTTTTTAATAAAATGAATACAATGATAAAGTAAATAAAATTAACTTTTCCCAATTATAACTTTCAAAAATCTTAAATGGTATTTATGAAAATTAATACAATAATCTCAGATGTTCCTCGCAAATAAAAATCCTTTGAAGATGCAGTTTTTGATTCCTTCATTGTTAGACATTAAAGAAAATAATAGGATATCCTAAGTTGACATTTAGTTTTTTCTTTATACATAGATTTCACTTCTTAATACACAGTTCCTTTATTAACAATTATAATTCCATTTTGAAGATCTAATTTTTTTATAATTTTAAGGCATTCATAATTTCATTTTGAATATCTAATTTTTTATAATTTTAAGGCATTCAGCAAAAAATCTTATTCACACATATATGTTTGATTAGGCAAGTGCATTTTATCTATCCCATGATAAATTGGTGTTCTACCCACTTTGCATTTTTTTATAATGTAAAGTACATTAAATTTAATTAAAGTTTTTATAAACATGTTCTTTTTTTAAAATGCAGTTTAGATTTTCGAACATGTAATTCAAACAATTTTTATAGAACACAAAAATATATTCAGATTACTTTCTTTAAACAAATATTAGAAATTTCTTCTAATGAGTATTAAATTGTTCAAAATATAGACTTTATCTTACACTGTTCTTTGAAATCAAACATAGTATAAGTTTTTTATGAGGATATAGCTGATAAAAATAGAATCCTTAGTCTTCTAATAAAAAGAATAGAATTAATATATTATATCTCGCTCCATCAGCTTGCTGAAGCATACGCATTCTACATTGTTGCAATAACAATTCGATATTAAAACACTAAATTCATTTCATTTTCTTTAATTTGATAAACTATGTGAACCCAAAGGTCATTTATAACCTTGTCTTTTTTTCATTTTAAAAAATGAAAAATACTAACTTAAGTTATATATTTATTTTCATAAATATAATAATAATGCAAATATAATGTATACATATTGATTACATGTATATATATATATATACTCCTACATTTCCCCTCAACTAAGAAAATTAAAATAAACTAACATTTTATTTTAATTCTTCATCTTTGTTGTCATTTATGCATCATTATAATTCTTTTTTTTTTATTTTCCCCTCCGCTTAAAATTTTAAATTCTTCGTCAATTATTAGTGGGAAAAAATATTATTAATTATGATATTTAATAATAATTAAATTTTCATGGGCAAATGGGTTCTTATTTTTTTGTAATGTCTTAAATACAGTACATCTAATATAGTCTGTTTTAATTAAATCATAGATTAAATATACTGACTATTTTATTTTAAAATTATTACCTATTAAATTTAAATAATGTAATACTTTATTATGCAAAAATCATTATGTAGATTACTAACTTTTTATTCACTTCTTCAATTACTTTCTAAATAATGTACCCTTATTAATGTACTAAGTATTTGTAATGGTATATCAAAATAATTATGTAGTAGAAAACCTGATTATTTTATAACTAAGTTTTAATTAGTTAGTTTATAAGTGTTTTATGTATAAATCAATTTAAAATGTCTATCCTGCTTCTTATTGAGACTTACTAGACTATTACTGACATCTAATAAATGAACATACATAAACTTATTTAAAGGTGCCAATCCTGCTCCTTATTGAGACTTACTAGATTACCTTTAGCATCCAATAAATACATTAGTTGGAATTCAATTGTGAACTTGCTCACCTATAAGTAACCAGTCTTCCATTTCCACATTAATGATATGATCTATCTTAGTTAGACACAATTATATATAGTATTTCCTTCTCTTTTATATCTTAATTCTTTTCATTTTCTCCCTATAATCCTAATAATTATTACACAATTTAGATATTATAAAACTCATGGTAATTGTTTATTTAAGACAATTATTATATTTTTTCTCGATACGGCTTTAATATACGAAAAATTATAATTTATTAACATTATCACCATCAATCAAATTTAATTCAGCAATGTTTGATTTTACAAGTATTTCTGATATGTTTTAAAGTATACAACCAATTTCAAATAAATCATACTTTGGAGATAATGTCATCTGTAAAACTTTATCACTTACATTAACTATTTTATTTTTAAAATCAATCAAACATTTGTTAAGATGTAAAAAGTCAAAGTCTATAAAAAAAATCATGATAAATACATGTTTGATTAATAGTTAGTTTGATCCAGATTTGCTTTTGAATTAATTTTGCTCTTTTACTGTTAGCTAGGGTAATCTGTACTGATTTTAGAGGTAAGGTTTCAATATGTGGATTTTTATCCATCAACTTTTTATAAAACTCCTCAGATATTACAGATATTTGGCTACCACTATCTAATAAGGCTCTAATTTGCAAATCTTCAAACATAATATTAACTAATGGACAATTTTGAACAGCATATTTGGGTTCATCATCTTCCTCTGAACATATTATGTTGGTGATTTGTTTAACTACAAATTTATTTTTGTTCCTCATTTTAAATATGGGTCTTTGAGGAGAGGAACTATTTCCAAAGACCCTCTTTAATTTAATTTTTCTGTTGTTTTGGATATATTTTTATTATACCCTATTTTACCTTTATTTAATCCACTAGTAGATGCTCTATTGTTAATTTTTGAATTGTAATGTGCATCAGAACTGAATTTAACTTCTGCATTATTATCACTTTTCGTTGTTTTACTTTGCGAATGATTAGAAGTCTTATGCTTTCTTTTTTTATAATTAATAGCATTTACTTGAATATTTTCTTTCTTTGTTTCAAAATAATTTTGATTAACATTTTGGTTATTTGAGTCAATATTATTTAAAATATCTATAATTTGTTCGATATTTTGTGCATTAGAAAATAATAAAGACTGCTCAATTTTCATAGGTAAGTTATGTTTTACAATACAAATAATTTCATTTTGGCTAAAATGATATGTATCAAGCATTTTCAGTTTTGATACTTGTCTTCTAAAAAATTTAGTAAGAGTTTCACCAGGCACATTTTTATATTTTTCCTGAAGTATTTGATACAACAGTGATTCTTGACGATCATTATTTAAAAAATTCTTTATCAATAATTTTTGATATTCTTCAAAAGTTTTAGATATTTGGAATAATGATTCCCACCATGATAAAGCATCATCTTTTAAATGACTGTATGCTACTATCAATTTTTCACCTTCTGTCAAATTAGTATTTACTGAAAAATATAAATTTAAACTCTTTAGATGCTCTATTGGAGCTTCATTGGTAAACCCTTGAAAATGTTTTAATTTTACAAATTGATTTATAACATTAGATTGTAATGTGTGATTTGTATTGCTAACATTTTCTTTTTGCAGATTTGTAGATGACTGTTGATTGTGATGGTGAGCAAAGTCTCCTATAAAATAACTAATGTTATCATTATTATTTTGTTCCCTTTGCATGTTTTCCATCTCAATTACTATTTCATCTTGATGTTCCTTTTTATTTGAATCTTCCCTTATCCTATTAATAGCTTCTAATATTTGATTAAATTTATCTGAAGTAGTGTCTCTTCTTTAATATTAGATAATTTAATCCTTTTACAAGCTTGGGTATAATTTTCCATCATTATTTTTCTTTCTTTCTCAAACTCATCCTTCAAAACTTTTATGGTTTGATCTACGATAATATTTTTATTTTCCAATTGATTAAATATCTCTGATTGATTCTCTAATAATATTTCAATATTATCTTTATTTAACTTTACGTCTGAATCAATCAAATTTTGCTTCACATTTAGACACTGAAAATCTTTTTCCATAGACTGAATTTTCTTGTCTTGGTTATTAATTTCTATGCGGACAACTTTTATTTTCTCATCTAAAACCTTTTCAGTCTCTTCTTGGATTTTATACATATCAATTTGGAGATGATTGTATACAGTTTTTATTTCTAAAAATTTGTTTTTTACTTTATTTTCTATTTTTGTTTCAAATTCAAAAAATCTTTTTTGACACTTAAGATCTGTTTCTTCAATAACCTTTTGAATTTTTTGAATTTCATTATTCATATTCGTTTATAATTGTGATACCTCATCCTTCACTTCTATTTTTATATTATCTAATTTTATTGATAATTCATTTGTAATATCTACTTTCACACTTTCCATCTTGGTATCGATATTTGTAGACAAATCTACTTTCAGATTTCCCATCTTATTATTCATACTTTCCATCTTGGTATCGATATTTGTAGATAAATTTTCCATCATTTGTTGCATCATTTGACTTAATGATGGATTATTATAACTGGTTTTATTTTCTATAGGTTTGTCAATAATATCCATAGTTTCTGGAACATGAGTATCTAATATAGAATTACTCTCAGACACACCTATATTTATTCGTTCATTAGTACTATTCATAGTATTAGCTATATTTGAACTAAGTACCTCAATTTGCATTTTTATATTATTATCAGTATTAGAAGAAAATATTTTATACTTGCTTCTCATAATCATAAAATTAACTTTATCTTAACTATAACTTTATTTATACGCTAATATATTATTTATCATAGGATATTAATGCGATGCCTTTCTCTTTTCAAGATATATATGTGTTCTTATTCTAATGCCTAATTTTAAAATTATATTCATAAGCGAGTGATCTATTCATTTAAATTTTAACTATTTAATTTTCAAAGTCTCCATTATTTTTTACCTACTATTTTACAATGCATTTAATATGAGATTATTATTAATAATATTTATCCCTCAAAGTTTTGTATCGCTATACAAACAATATAGAATCTATGATTCAATGCTGGAATCTATGATTCAAAGCCATAATGATATGGAATCTATGATTAAAGGCTCTAGTTGTGTGTGCCATATGTAACGGTATGCACTCTCTCAACAAGATAAGTTAAAGCAATCGCATCTCACTATAGTCAGATTTAAGATCTTCATATAGGATGCCTCGAATGATGTGATTTCATTTTGATATAAACTATAACTGTTCCCAACAAATAACTTATTATTAATAAATTATTATATCTAAACCACATCAAATCAATTTTCTCCTTAATTAACTTTACCGTTATGCTCAGATTTCGAACTTAGGGAAGTTTAACAATTTACTCTCTTCAGGGGTTCCTATCAATATTCTAAAGTAATATTAACAATGAATCTCACTAACTCTTTAAATTAAATAAAACAGAATTGAAGACTTCATTTAATTTAATATAAAAAACATAATTATTTATTTAACAATTAAATAATTTAAATTTTACAATATATAAAAAATATTTATATATCTACCTCCTTATATTAAAAATATAAATATTCTATTCATATTATGGTAGATATATTTTTTACCCTATAACACTACGTGATTTTACAATGTATATAAAATATAAGTATCCAAATATTAAGACTTTTATAATAACTATTTTACAATAATTAGATTATACAAATAATAATCCAATCATATGTATATATGACCTTCATTCGTTAAAATGATTGTCCATAACTTATATTTATTAATATAAAAATATATACTTCACAACAATATTAATCATTTATTCACTTATATATTACTGTTATTAGACTATTTAGATTAGTATAAACAATTTAGTGTCATGTCATAGAAAATAATAATATGTGGATTTAAAAATAATTTAATCTTTTATCTCAAGTTCACATTATCCCTTTCCCATATTAACATTTCTTAACCGATATTTAAATCTTTATTAATCATAAATAAAAATAAAAATATTTTAAATTATTAATTCTCTCTAATGAATATGATGATAAAGTAAATGAAATTAACTTTTCCCAATTATAACTTTCAAAAATCTTAAATGGTATTTATGAAAATTAATACAATAATCTCAGATGTTCCTCGCAAATAAAAATCCTTTGAAGATGCAGTTTTTGATTCCTTCATTGTTAGACATTAAAGAAGATAATAGGATATCATAAGTTGACATTTAGTTTCTTCTTTATATGTAGATTTCACTTCTTAATACACAGTTCCTTTATTAACAATTATAATTCCATTTTGAAGATCTATTTTTTTTATAATTTTAAGGCATTCAGCAAAAGATCTTATTCACACATATATGTTTGATTAGGCAAGTGTATTTTATCTATCCCATGATAAATTGGTGTTCTACCCATTTTGCATTTTTTTATAATGTAAAGTACATTAAATTTAATTGAAGTTTTTATAAACATGTTCTTTTTTTAAAATGCAGTTTAGATTTTAGAACATGTAATTCAAACAATTTTTATAGAACATGGAAATATATTCAGATTACTTTCTTTAAACAAATATTAGAAATTTCTTCTAATGAGTATTAAATTGTTCAAAATATAGACTTTATCTTACACTGTTCTTTGAAATCAAACATAGTATAAGTTTTTATGAGGATATAGCTGACAAAAATAGAATCCTTAGTCTTCTAATACAAAGAATAGAATTAATATATTATATCTCGCTTCATCAGCTTGCTGATGAAGCATACGCATTCTACATTGTTGCAATAACAATTCGATATTAAAACACTAAATTAATTTCATTTTCTTTAATTTGATAAACTATGTGAACCCAAAGGTCATTTATAACCTTATCCACCACCTTTTGTCAATGTCTTTTTTTTCATTTTAAAAAATGAAAAATACTACCTTTACAAGTTATATATTTATTTTCATAAATATAATAATAATGCAAATATAATGTATACATATTGATTACATGTATGTATGAATATATATATATATATATATATAAATATGTATACACTCCTACAATATATATATATATATATATATATATATATATATATATATATATATATATATATATATATATATATATATATATATATATGTACAATTTAGCAGTGTGTATATATATATAATCTTGTGGAAGTAAACTAACCTTCACAGGTACACTAATAGGTTAATGTATAAATTTATGCCACTCACATATTAGTAAAAGTTTTAAAACCATAAGTAAATCACTTATACTTAGAGGTTATTCTAAGCTAACCTTTACTGACTATACTCAAATCAGGAATTCTTCCTATTATGTGTCTGATATTTTAATTGACAAATTATTTGTACAAATTTAATTTATATATCACCAAAAAGAGAAACTGTCATTTTTAAGCACCTGAAATTTTAACTTTTATTAATTTGAATATAAGTAAAATAATTTAGTGATGTATATATATGTAATCTTGCTAAAGGAAATTAACCTTCACACATGTGCTAATACATCGATATATATATATATATATATATATATATATATATATTGTACCAAAGTACATTGATATTAAAGTAATTGTATGAGTCCCATGTTTTAAAAATATAAAAATTTAATATTAAGAGAATAAACTGTAAAAACCAAAAAGCAGGGGGGAGGGGAAATTTTGTATTAAATAAAATAAACTGTAAATGCTGTTTAAAATAATAAGCTGTTTAAAATAATAAGCTGTTTAAAATAAAAGATTTTTTTTGTTTAAAAAAAGAAAAAAAGTCTTGTAATAAATAAATGATTTAATATTCTTTAAATGAATTTTTAATAAAATAATAAAGAGATTTCGTTTTATCTTATAATAAATAAATAAATATATGTGCGTGTGTGTATGTAATTTTTAATAAAAGTAGACACAGAACTGATTTTATTTCATGAGATGAACGCTGCTGCTAAATAAAGTTTTCCATTGTTTAAAACAGTATAAATAGCTCAACTTTTGTTCATTCTTGATCTGACTTTCTCATTTTAATAAATATTTCTTGAGATAATATTTCCAAAAAACGTTGCACTGTTAAAACCAACATATTTGCAGTTGACTGAAAGCTGCTCTCTCCATCTAAGATCTGCAATTAGTTCGGAAAGTAATCATGTTGAAATAGACTAAATGGACAGCGGAGTGTGGGAACATCAAACCAGCCATGAAAATCATACCAAATCACAGGATCTACAGAGGAATCATTTTATCAGTCATCGATGAGTTAAGAAGTAATTCCATTGTGCTGTTCTGTTGTATTTTAAAACCTAGGTAATTATTTGACTTTGATATCTAAACATTCCCAATTTTCTTTAAAAATAAAGATAGACTTTATTAAAAGACTTTATTAAAAGAACTTTGAACTTTTTGAATTAAACTTAAAAAAAGAATAAACTATAAACTTCAAAAAATTAAGATTTGCAATGATAAAATAATTAAAAGCAGCTTCTATTAAATAATATTTTTGAAACAATGGCATGCGCATATGTGTGATTTGATTTTGTTTTAAACTTAAAAATAAAGATAAAATAAAATATGATGTAACATGTATAATTTATTTGCTAAAGTAATATATTAAATGCTTATTTTAATCTTTAAAAAAAAGTGTGTGTGTCTCATTATAAGATAAAACGATTAATTTATTTTAAAAATAAAATAAAAAACACTTAAATTATTTTTCTTAAAATATTTATGTTTATTTCTGATACGTGCGGGTAAGTATAAATATTTATTTTCTTAATAAGAGTAGGAGGTAAAAAATTTTATCATTAATAATAGTATTTCAGAAAAGATTCACTAATTAAATCTATAAATGTTTAGTAGTCAGTATAATGTTGTTATTATTAGTTTTAAAGGATTGAAGTATTATTTTTGAATGATTCAGGGAAAATTATTTTAGTTTTTTAAAAAAAAATAGTAATAGCTTAGAAGAGGCAGCGTTTAAGATATACCTTTTGTTTTGTCTATTTAGTGAGTGGTTAGAACCGGTTGAGCTAGCAGGGATTTTCAGGTATCAAATTATGCTGATCAAATGGACATGCTAATTCTAATGTAATTAGCTGGTGCCTAAGGGATTTTTCTTTCTTCTTTTAAAAATAAAAATAAAGTGTTTATTTGATCAGTGTATATTTGGTAGTGGAGTGTTGAATGTTATTGATACTTCACTATTGATAATAGTTGACACTTTATCTGAAAACCAACCATTTTCTGAAAGGGAAATTTAGGAGGACAAAATATAATAAAATATTAATTAATATTTTATTTGTCAATGCTTGGTGTTTGTTGTTTCCCATAAGTTTAAGTAGTAAATTTTAAAATGTAGTTTTTATATCGTTAAGAGATTTGAAAGTAGTAAGTGTTAAATAAATAGTAGTAGTCATCGTTTTCTTTATTGGTTGTTTGCAGGAGGTTGGTTCAATATATATATCTAATAACACAATTATTGTCTCTGCAATAGCCCCATGATTGCTATTTTATCTAGTTGAGGTAAGTGTTATCTTGTCGAAATGTTAATATTTTACTTTAATTTTATTTTATTAAACATGGATGCTCCTGAAAAGATGATTTATAAAATATCTTTTACTTGGGAAAACATTCATTTTATCACACACATATATATATATATATATACACATAAGAACAAAACTTGAAAATAATAAGTAACTGTTTAAAATGGGTTTTAATATCCACACCAGTAAATTCAAAAAAAGTCCATATTTTAAGATAATAATGCATGTGTTGTAATGTATGTGATGTCTAAAGTGCTCTATATGATTGTAACTGTCACAGTTCAGAAAAATTACAAATGCTATTTACAAGATTAATTTTGTTTCTAAACAGAATCTCATTAATACCTAGTGTTCAAATCCAATTCTACAATCAATTAAATTGAATTTTTTATGATTATAGTAAAATTTCTTCATATACTTTCAAAATGTTATTTGATTTAATAATGTTGGTCTTGATTAAATAACTGCAATTAACCAATGGGCATTGATTTTTTTTTTTTAGACATGACATCAATCTAGCAAAGTTTTGTTAATATTTTTTTCAATTCATAGAAGTTGAATGAAGTAATTTGCTGGACACAATTTACCATACTTCAATATCATGAACAAAGATGTAATTGTTCTTAATCAGTTCATTATTAAAACAAGAGATGCTATATTTAATAAGCAGGTACTGAATTTTAAATTAAGACAATATTATGACATGGGTCACAATTTTAAAAAGAATCTCAATTGTATCATAATAGATAATGGTTAAAATAATATTTGAATAGACCATTTTAGGGCAATGACCTCCCCAATAGCTCTCCATTGAAGAACAAAGATGGGAAAAATCAATGTTATCATTATCAGGTGGTGAAAGTTTGGATAGTTATTTTATCCTATTCTTGATTAATCTTTACCAAAAAAATGCTAGTTATCCATTTATTAAATAAATACATAATTGTATGGTTTAGTGTTATGAAGTTCATAAGAAGCTTAAACATTGAAAATGGCAGAACAGAAACTGCAAACCAAGAACCTTGAACTCTAAAACCTACCACTCTCTCATGTCTTAAACCATACAGGACACCTATTTTCTGACCAATGTCAAATTGTTAATTGAATTAATTATGGATAAACCCTCTGAAAAAAACCCCAAGTCTGATTAGAGTGAGAAAAATTTCAAATTTTGATCAGTTGGAATTTAAGTATATTATATTCATGTACTAAGACTATAATGTGAAGAATTTACACAATATTATAAATATGATGTGTGTATCTATAATTAAATCACATAATCTATTTTTATTATAAACCGGTGGCATAAAAATATACCATTAACATACAGTAAAAAGAATTACAAATAAATATTACTTATCGCAAATAAAGTAGATTTTAAAAGATGTGGATAAAAAATATGAAGAATAAAATATGAAGATATAAATAGAAGTTCTAAAGAATATTGCTGGGACAATTGAAACTGTCATATTAGGTTGTAAAAAAGCATTGTAAAAGTAATAAAAAACATAGATGATATTAATATTAATAAAATTAGTAATAGACAAATATTAAAAAATGAAAAAGAAATGATTGAACATTTATAAGCATCGTGAAAGCTATATCAGAATTGTATAGCATATATGTAAGAGAAATAGAAAAAAGTAGATAAATTATCTTCTTAAAATGGATACTTATGAATGTTTAAAAATAGAGCAATGTGGGAAAAGGTTAAAATGCAATCTGCTATGATATGGTAAACCTATTTCTTGATAAAGGTTAAATGTGTGTGTAAAGAGAAATTATGTGTGAGATAGTGCTGCACTTTGCCTGCACAAAAATGTGTGTAGAGAGAAATAGTTGTATTTTAATTATATGAACAAACACACAGTTTGTTACATTATTTATGAATTTAAAAAATAAATAAATACGAAAAGAATTCATGAAGACATTTTCTAATATTGCAAATTAATTGAAATAAAATTATTGCTTTGTTAATTATTTTTCTTTCATTAACTATTTAAATATATTTTTAAAAATGATAATAAAATTTAAATTAATTAATTTTTATTTGACCAAAAGCTAATATTATCAATTCCAAATAAATATAAAAAATTAAAAATATTAATTAGACAATTCTCTTATAAATTAAATTTTGCAATAATTGCTTTCAGAAGTAAATCTAATTTTTAAAAAAAACTCAAGAGGGGAAGGGGCATTCTTGTCAGTAGCAAAAGCAATAACAGTCAATTAAGCCTGGTTTTCTTATAATCGTAATTTCTCATATGATTTGTATTATTAATAATTGAATGGGTTATTACTTGGGAATAGACAGAAGTTCAAGTATAGAAGTGACTGAGCTGGAAACATGATCCCTGGATTTAGAGCTTCAGAGTCTGTCACTCTAGGTGCAGTGCTCTCAGATCCAAGGCTCCTCACTGATGAAGGACACATGCCAGAAACTAATCTGGGGATATTGGATGAGTAGAGACCAGATGGGGATTTTATGCGCAAGCCTTCTGGCATACATTGATTACTCTGGCTTGCATTGCATGGCAATACATATAGAGAGTTTTGCCAGTTTTAAAAATAAAATATAATAGAGTATTTTACTACTCAGAAGTTCCTAAGAAATTCAAGTACTGAAAGAGCAGAACTGTAGATGTAATGCATGTATTTTTACAAATTGCTTAACTACTATCCTTATCAAACATTTATTGTGGTTAACTATTACCTTCCATACTTATAATAAACTGCATTAATTCATAAATAGTATTAATGTAAAAAATACTAAAATAAAATTTAAATATAAAATTTAGAAAGATTTATTGTACCAAGTATACTTTCAATGCTTTCACGTTCTAGTCATGATTAATCTATGAACTGTCATAATACTTATAAAGTAATCCATATCTATGCAGTCTCCTGAGGCAAACACAAGATCGAGTAATATTTCTTATGTATTATTATAACAAGGTAAAATATACATCATACTTAATTCAATGAGTTCACTTCTAATCTTGCAGTTGCAATAAATAATTTTTAAATTAGTCACTGATGACAAGCAGGAGAAAAATAGTATTGCTTCAGTGGAAACAATATATTGTAAGACTGAAAATGCTTTCAAACTATTCACAATAAATTCATTAAAAGTGATTTGGCATTATAATTTCCAATGATCATCCCTATTAATAGATTTTCTATTTTAAAAAAACACAAGAAAGGCTAATCTGATTCTTCTACCTCTTATTCCTGCATTCCATCAGCAGAAATCTAACAACATTAAACTATGGAGAACATCATATTCTAAACAATAACACATTAAATCCATGTTTTATCAGATTGGCTTGATTCCGTCAGAAAAATTAAAGAACTTTATTGTGCAAACCTGTTATTACATATGCTGTATTGTTTTCAGTCCATATAATAATACTGCCCTCAAAAAAGGGGGTAACAAATAAAATGCTTCATAATATATTCTGGCAATCAATCTGAAAATGACTTATTATTTAACTCAAAAAAGAAAAGAAATAACCATATTGATAAGAGGTAAAATTATTGACACATTTTAAAGATAAATTACTGCTTCATTTTAAATTCTCTATTACTCAACATTACCAAAAAACAAGTAGCTATTCTATAAAACACCATATCAGTTGTTTATATTACAATTATCTAAATATCATATTCATAAAATAAATTATTACAACAAAGATATATGATTGTCATTTCATTATTGATAATTTATGCATATATTTAAATATGCATGTTATTGGCTTAAAACCAGATTCATATATCTAAGTAACAGTGTTACTATAAGTAAATAATAAGATTTGTTCATTAATAATAGAAGTTATTTATTGTTCTCCAGTAAAAAAAAAAAAAAGGAATATATTATATTTAGAGCAGTTATAAATTTTTCAAGCTCTAAGGTTTTAAAAATTCGTCAGTTTCTCCAAAATAATTATTGACGGATGATAATAATTATTTTACCGTGGAGATGATCTTTCAAAAATTAAATTGTAAATAAAACATTAAAAAGCTTTTAATTCAATCAAATGCTCTATAACTAAAATACTGCAGCATTATAAACATTAAAATATAGTTAGTGTAGTCGCCTGTCACATCCATGTCCTTAGGTTCAAAATCAAAGATTAAAAAATTTCTGAACTCAGCTAGTTATTCAATAAAAATACCAATATAGAGCAAAGCTTTTATTAATAGCACCATTTAGAGAATGAATAAAAGAGTAATCAAACAGATTTGTCAATTATTGAATGGAATGCTTATTTCATTGTCTAGCTAAGAATAGCTAGATACTCATTTACTAACTGTTATTAATTAGCTAGTTAGATTAGCTATGAATTGTTATATAAAAAATCTAAGTCTGATTACAACTGAAATTTTTTAAAAGTTTTACCTGGCTATGATTCAACCCTAGTTGTAAACTATCAAATACTGTTTAGTACAGATGTAAGTACTTAATTAACTTTATCTGGAAGCTAAAAATAAAAACCAAGATAATGTGGGTTCACCAAATGTGCACCAGTGCAAAAAAAAAAAAAAAACATGCACACATAATGAAAACACAGTTAAAATTTACCATGGATGAGAAAAATGTCATGCACATGTAGATAGCATGCAGTATATTTTTATTTATTATAAAGTAGCCTGCATTGTTTTCTTTTATTATTCTATGTTCTGTTATGTTTTAAACATATGAAAATAATAATTGTTTTTATATATTAGAAATGATTTCAAGATTACTCATATGATATTTTTGTTGGTAAAGGAAGTAATGAATTTATTTATATCATCAAAAAAAATGATTTTGATTAAGAAAAATTTGATATAATAATGTTCTTTTTTTTAAAAAAGAATATCGTAAATCAGTCACTGATGAAAAACTTTTCATTTTGATGTTCTAAATTAGAAAAATATAATAACATTTAAAAATAATCAATTCATGTAATTTTTTAAAGCATATTGTATTTTATACAAAAATTGAATGGTAGTCATATGGCATATATGAACTGATGTAAAAACACTTTAGATAGTATAACATTTGTCATATGTGATTGTCTATTCGAACTACTTAATTTTTTGATGCATAGATGGTTCCTATTAGTTTTAAGACAACTGAATCTTACCATAACTGCTATTTAAAAGAGGCATGTTCTTATGAAAATACATAATTATTAATATTTACATGAAGAGGTGAATGAAAATAATATTCTTTTCAACAAATTTTCTGATGCTAAAAAAGTGTAATTTCTTTTTTCTTTGGATAAAAGTAACACATTTTATCATTAAATACTCCAAACGTGTTTTATAGTAAAATAAACACATATATATATATATATATATATTATAACGGAAATGGTTATTGGTACGGTTGCTTGATTTGATTTAAATCGTTAATACTTTCAATTATATTTTAGACATTTATTATACTTTATTTTTTTCACAACTTTGATTCTTCCTTTCATTTATTTATTTATTATACATTTATTTTTTACAACTTTACTTATTCTTATTTCTGATTTGTTTACTAACAGTTTTGCTAACCGAAATATCCCGGCTTAGCTTCCAACTGTAATGGATTGTTTATTTATTTAACCATCGCCGCTACAATACAAGCAGAGAGCTAATACAGATACAAATTTAACTTCATATCTATACCCTTGACTGAACCCCAAGGCAATACATACATATTATCTTGGCGTTATTTTTCCCAGCCAAGAACTCTCGGCTGCTGAACAGAGCAAATTATTTCAAAGAAATTTAACGAATGTTCAGCGCTTGCTATTTATTTTTTAGAATTGGGATTTCGCACGAACAAGCAGCACATGAATATCTTAAACAAATCAGTATGCCCCTTTAATCACTAATTACAGTTTCCCCCCTGTTGTAGCTTGGTGATAGGAGAATAAAGCAAGGATACGAAATTTAATGACAAATATGTTTAATAATAATATTCACACTTTATATAAAAAATTACATTATAATAATAATAATAAACACACACTTATAAAATACATGGCTATAATAAACATATGAAAATAGATCAGATATTAAAGTTCTTAAAGTCCTGTTGATAGAGTCCTATTTTATCAAATCATTAATTTTATATTTAGTTATGAATAGTAGACAAATGAAAATGCATGCATGCTTTTACCTAGGCTTTGTTGTAATTGTCCCATGGGTATTTCTTCCAAGCACTTTTGATTAACCTCCTCAGTTTGTGGGGTTATTTTCATTCCAGTTTGCTGGTTGATTCTTTAGGTTGAGTTTCAATTGACAGCTACAGAAGTGGCGGTCCCTCTAGCAGGTCAGGCAAAGATCTTACATTGCGAGTCAGTGATGAGACAGCTTGAATCCGAACCCCCGTCCCTTTAACGCCACTAGCCATGCACTTCTTCCATTTTCTTTTAGCTGTTGCTTCTCTAAAGTCTCTATTAGCAATGCCAGATAAAAATTGTAATTTTCTTAATCTCTTTCTTTTGTTCATTGTTTTTAAAATTTTTAATTAAGACTTAGACTTCCAACCAATTCTTATCATTATGTTTCTTTATTTAATTAGTGGCCGGATTGTAAGTCCCAATTAATTTAACAGATCAGGCAAAGATCTTCCATTGATAACATTTCTTTGTCCATGGAATTTAATTTGTTCAACAGACTTTCACACCTATGGCCATATTGTTTTTCCTTTTATATATCACATATTACATTTTATTTAAATTTACAATTCATTCTTTTTTTTTTCACATTTGTTTTTTACATTTTATTTTAATTTGTTATTATATAGTTTTTTTTAATGAGAGAGAAGACACGCATTTTTTTATGCATCCTTTCCCACTCTCCCACAATAAACAAAATAACTTTCTAGCATTTGACTTACAAGAAAGAAAGAGACGCATTTCTTTATTTATGCACCCCCTCCCCTTCTCTTACTATTACAAAATCCACAGTAATTTTGACATTAGAATTTCAATTTTTCTTTTCCTTCCTTTTTTTTTTAAAAAAATTTATTAGCTAATTTATTTCACCTTTATTACTTTCTAATTTTATTAATAAATATATATGTGTGTCGATGCTTTACGTGGTCATCACATTACACTCCGCCCGCTTTTGAGAATTAAAATCGGGTCAAACCTTATTCTGAGATGAGAGCTTATTTTAATTCTTTGCTTTCAACTCTTACTTCTGCTTTTATTACATACTTTCCCACTCTGTCATGACCAGTGATAATGATGATGAGGATGACTGCAGAGAGACAGCTAGGTAAAACTACACAATTCTTTCCCATCGATTTTGGCTGATCAACCAATTTAATCTCTATGCATATGAGACCATGGCATAACTTAACTCTATCAAAACAAAAAACATAACAGGGGTTTAAAGTGTGTGAACAGTAGGATATTTCTACTGCCTGCTCATCTTGCGCAAACAACAAATTCTTATTCTTTAGTTATTTTATTTTATTCAAGGCACTAATTCTTATTTCTTCATTTATTTATTTTGAGACACTAATTCTTATTATATTGAGACACTAATTCTTATTATATAATGAGTCCAGGATTCTTACTGGTGCTTCATTTAAAAGTTTAACCATCGAGAGCCATGAGAATCTAAAGTGCGAAGAGACGGCTGAATAAAGCTCAAAATATGACCCAACATAATGCATATACACACACATATATGCCTCCATCTGCAACCTCATACACCTATCAGTGATATCTATCATTTAAGCATTATCACTGTTGTTCATTTAGTTTATTTTATTAATTATTAAATGGCTCTTTAATGAGCCTAAACGATTCTTATTTTATTTTTATTTTTATTTATTTGTCAATTATATCTGCATTTATAACTGACAGATTGTGATACGAATAAACTATTTATAGATTTCTTTTCTTTTTTTTGTTATTACTTTTATTTACATTGGTCTTGCTGTGCTTGACTGCACATAAATACGCATTAAGTTTATCATTGATTTTACTCCGTGAATATCATTATTATTTTTTTTTGTTTATTATAGTAACTTTAATTATTTGTCATGAGACGATTTGCCCCACCTGTCATATATTTTTAAATAAAATTAACTTTATTTCTCATGATCCCATGACATTATCCGTTTCACTGAACTGACATTTCCATCTGTTTATTTCTTTCAGCTTAGTTTTTGTCTGGAGGTTTCTTATGCTTTTTACCATACATATTTCCACTTTCGCTTGGAACTGGAGCAATGTTCCGATGTCCTCTAGAGTCAACCTGCTCATATGGACAATTGAAGTCTGAACTTCTTCCGGTCTGTTCGGACATTTCAGCTCTTCTGATCTATAAAGAAATGCCTGGTTTCCTTCCCAATAATCGCGATGAGGATTGTATTGCATTCTCCCTATGTGCGGATCATTGGGCTGGGGTTTAAATCCCCGATCCTCCACCTTGTAATTAGGCCTAGTGCTGTCAAATGCATCTAGCGACTCAATAACCTGTCCGACAGTCTTCCCTTCTGGGCCTATAAGCATTTGCTCCGCATTGTTACTTTCGCTATTTATGTGCAAGCATTTGCTCGTGCTTTCTTGCTCTTTACTGTTAGCTCTTATTATCTCTGTTATATTTTCTATTTTATTTTCACCCCTTTCTACCCTCACTTCTATCCTCTCAACTGTGTTTGCTAACTGAGTTATCTCTAGTTGTATGTTTTCTATAGCCTTTCCGTTTTCATTTTTTATTACTTGTTCAACCTTTTGGCTAAAATCCTTACTCTGTCGTTTGCCCAACTCTTCTATCCTCCTTTTATTTCTTTCATCTATTTCCCTCATTTTCCTAATCAACTGTTGCTGGCCTTCCATTAATTTCATGAACATATCCCTTATATTATAGCTTTCTATTTTATTTTTATCATCCTCCACTGTCTCCATTCTTTTGCTAATTTCTATTTCCCCTTCATTAGCTATTTCTCTGACGGTTCCATTAGTTCTTCAGAGGTTTTTCCTATTTCACCCACTAGAGTGTCCATTTTTGTTTTTGATCTCATGTCCATCAAATTTATTTAACACACACTCACTAATCATTTATATTTTATTCTACAACTTTATTATTCTAACCCTATCCGTATAGGTTTATCTTACTTTACTAACTTTATATTTCACTGACACTAGGTACATTTGTTTGGCTCTCCCCATCTCACTCACTAATCATCACTCACCCATGCCTGCCTTCAAGACCCCTCCGCAACTGTCTCCAATTTACAACCTAACTTCCCAAATTATATTACGTTCTCTTTCTCTCCCTTTACCCTCTAATATTTATTTTATTTCTTGCTTTGTCTACCACCAAGCTATTTTTTGATTTGTTTATTAATTATTGCATCAACAATTAATTTTGTTATACTCGAATTCAAATGGGCTGAACTTGTAAATGTGAAAATATCCCGGACTGGCCCCCAATTATAATGGAAATGGTTATTCGTACAGTTGCTTGATTTGATTTAAATCTTTAATACTTTCAATTATATTTTAGACTTATTTATTATACTTTATTTTTTTCACAACTTTGATTTTTCCTTTCATTTATTTATTTATTATACATTTATTTTTTACAACTTTACTTATTCTTATTTCTGATTTGTTTACTAATAGTTTTGCTAACTGAAATATCCCGGCTTAGCTTCCAACTGTAATGGATTGTTTATTTATTTAACCATCGCCATTACAATACAAGTAGAGAGCTAATACAGATACAAATTTAACTTCATATCTATACCCTTGACTGAACCCCAAGGCAATACATATATATTATCTTGGCATTATTTTTCCCAGCCAAGAACTCTCGGCTGCTGAACAGAGCAAACTATTTCAAAGAAATTTAACAAATGTCCAGTGCTTGCTATTTATTTTTTAGAATTGGGATTTCACACAAACAAGCAGCACATGAATATCTTAAAAAAATCAGTATGCCCCTTTAATCACTAATTACAGTTTGCCCTCTGTCGTAGCTTGGTGATAGGAGAATAAAGCAAGGATACGAAATTTAATGACAAATATGTTTAATAATAATATTCACACTTTATATAAAAAATTACATTATAATAATAATAATAATAAACACACACTTATAAAATACATGGCTATAATAAACATATGAAAATAGATCAGATATTAAAGTTCTTAAAGTCCTGTTGATAGAGTCCTATTTTATCAAATCATTAATTTTATATTTAGTTATGAATAGTAGACAAATGAAAATGCATGCATGCTTTTACCTAGGCTTTGTTGTAATTGTCCCATGGGTATTTCTTCCAAGCACTTTTGATTAACCTCCTCAGTTTGTGGGGTTATTTTTGTTCCAGTTTTGCTTGTTGATTCCTTAAGTTCTCCATTAACTTCCTCAGTTTGTGGGGTTATTTTCATCCAGTTTGCTGGTTGATTCTTTAGGTTGAGTTTCAATTGACAGCTACAGAAGTGATGGTCCCTCTAGCCAGTCAGGCAAAGATCTTACATTGCGAGTCAGTGATGAGACAGCTTGAATCCAAACCCCCGTCCCTTTAACGCCACTAGCCATGCACTTCTTCCATTTTCTTTTAGCTGTTGCTTCTCTAAAGCCTCTCTTTCTTTTGTTCATTGTTTTTAAAATTTTTAATTAAGACTTAGACTTCCAACCAATTCTTATCATTATGTTTCTTTATTTAATTAGTGGCCGGAATGTAAGTCCCAATTAATTTAACAGATCAGGCAAAGATCTTCCATTGATAACATTTCTTTGTCCATGGAATTTAATTTGTCCAACAGACTTTCACACCTACGGCCATATTGTTTTTCCTTTTATATATCACATATTACATTTTATTTAAATTTACAATTCATTCTTTTTTTTTTCACATTTTTTACATTTTATTTTAATTTGTTATTATATAGTTTTTTTTTTAATGAGAGAGAAGACACGCATTTCTTTATGCATCCTTTTCCCCTCTCCCACAATAAACAAAATAACTTTCTAGCATTTGACTTACAAGAGAGAAAGAGACACATTTCTTTATTTATGCACCCCCCTCCCCTTCTCTTACTATTACAAAATCCACAGTAATTTTGACATTAGAATTTCAATTTTTTATTTCCTTCCTTTTTTTTTAAAAAAATTTATTAGCTAATTTATTTCACCTTTATTACTTTCTAATTTTATTAATAAATATATATGTGTGTCGATGACTTTACGTGGTCGTCACAATATATATATATATATATATATATATATATATATATATATATATATTGAAAGAATTAACAGAGTGAAGTAAGAGACAGACTGAACATATTGCTAGTAGAGATGGTGATAGATAAACAGTTAAAGTCTTCAACTGAATCTCAAGAAATAGTAAAAGATTTAGAAGTAGGGTTCATGTGTGATGAAGTTTAAAATAAGAAAGTTTGTTGGTATGATATAAATAAAGAGAGGCTATCCATTACAGAAAGAAACTTTCATCCTATAATGAACTGATAATGGTTGAAAATGTTAATTGTATATAAGCATATAATTGGTTGTTTTGGGAAGTAATATAATGTTTAAATGTTCAGGTATTATATTGAGCACAACAGTTCATTTAATTAAGAAAAGTGTATTTTTATTCATTTTTTTCAGGAATTAATTCCAAAACTATAAGCTTTAGAGTTGACCAACCAAAAATGCTATATTGCAATTATTATTTTCATTAAAAATATACAATTTAAAGTACTTCAAATGATTCACATTAATATAAAAAAATATGTTCTTAATTAATATATTATAATTGTTAGTATTTTAAGTATCTGGTGTGTTTTAGACAAAATCAGATGTCACTGCATAGAAAGTCATATACATAGACATCTTATCAACTGCACTAAATATTTCCTTCTCTGAAAGTTTTTACATTACTTTAAATCCATCTACTTTTTTACATCCATTTGTTATTCCAATCTAAAATTATCAAATCATTGTAAACTCACTGATACACTGACATTTTCCCTTTTCTATTTCATTTTAATAAAAGAAGTTATTTTCAGTTTTTATTACAGTGGTAACTCTACCCCATTCTCTTCTCTTTAAAATTTCTTCCACTCATTGTACACAATTTAACCTGATTCCCACCTCCATTATACAAATCAATTTTTTACATTTTAACATTTATTTCCACATAAATTACACCTGCATTTAAAATTTTTATTTAATAATCACATCTATTTCTTGCTAATTAAATTTTCCTCTGATTTTGTTCCAAATAATTATAAGCTCTCATTAGTTTTATGTATGCTTTTATATTTCATGGTTTTTAATTTTATATAATTCTAAAGTATTTTTAATTTATATTTTTCATATTTTTATTTCTTTTTTCCTAATCAGCATATGAATTTATTTCCCTACCCCTTCATAAATATGGTGTTGCAATGTATTTTCTAATATTTAGGCCATCTGTTACAAAAATACATAAATTCTCTGTATATTAATTTCGCATATTCTAAAACTTTTCTAGATAATAATTAAATAATAAACAGCTACTCATAAATGACTATGGACATTCTAATTCTCAAAAAAGAAAGAAAGAAAGAAAGAAAGAAAGAAAGAAAAAAAGAAAGAAAGGAAGGAAGGAAAAAAATAAAAGAAAAAAAAGTAAACTGCTCTAGAAATGAGTTTAGCAATAATTATATAAACCAGTCACGGAATCAGTATTACATCTAGATATATAATATGCTGGTTCTTTTTTTTTTCACATTGTCTATGATATCTAATGTAATCTTTACTAAATAACAGATGCCAGATGATAATGTTTAACAAATCATTATCCATTGCTATTTTTTCATCAGTGAGAAGCTGTAGAGTGATATGATAGAATTATGCGATACATAATATATTTTGGATATTGTCTTTTAATTTCTTTAGCAGAAAACTTTTTTTTTTAAATACTTCAAGTTCATATCTAATTGTAGCTTTATAATATATACCTTTCATGGTCTATCTTAACAATACAAAGAAATAGAATTTTTTTTTAGAATCTCTATGACATCATTCTTATGATAAAGATAGAGTCTGCCTCATCCATGAAAACACAAGTTTACCATAAAATAATTTTAAAAAGCCTTGCATCGGTCAATCATTTTTTCAATCTGTTTAAGGTTTTATTTTACAATAGTGGACTTATAATATGACTTTCAGCAAGTTTTAAGAACACATAGATTGATTTTATGATCTTTCATTGTATTTTTACACTTTATACAACTTTAAAAGAAATTTTTCTAATTCTTTTATATTAGGCTAATATGGTGTGCAATTCTCATTTGCATAAAATAAATTAGGTAAAATAACAGTTAGGTAAAATAACAGTTTTATATACAGCTAACTTAATTTCATTAGTCGTTGCTCTGCCTGCAATACAATACGTATTTTTTACATTGGATGCTTCTACTAATAAACCTATCAAAATATTTAAATTCGTTTACACGATCAAGTTGACAATCATCCAAGCTAAAAACTGCTGAGGATTTTTCTTCTTTGACCAATAAAGAATTTGACTTTTTAAATATTAATTAATAAATCAAACTGTTCATATGAGGTATTAAAATATTATGAATATTTGGTAGATTCTTATTTGATTTAGTAAAAATAGCACAATAATCAGAATACCATTAATCAACAAACATCACATGATCACTATTTCTTATGCTTGCTCTTAACTGTTATTAAAACAGGCAAAACTCTGTATATGTATTGCCACTCAGTGCAAGCCAAAGTAATCAAGGAATGTCAGAAGGCTTGTGCATAAAATCCCCATCTAGTGCCTACTCATCCAATATCCCCAGACTCATTTCTGGCTTGTGGCCTTCATCAGTGAGGAGTCTGGGGATATTGAATGAGTAGGCACTAGATGGGGATTTTATGCACAAACGTTCTAAAATCCATTGATTACTCTGGCTTGCCCTCAGTGGAAATATGTATAGAGAGTTTTGTCTGTTTTAATACCATAAATCCTGAATTTAAAAAAAATTATTGATTTCATTCTTAACTGATTCAAATTAAATACCATCAAATCATTATTGTATATTGATCCCTCTTTCATTAAACTTTTCACAAATAATTCCAAAAATTATCATTATAAAAGTTGAAGCCATTTTGGGAAAAATATTCAGTCTTGTTTAGCATCTGTTTTCATTTTGAATTCATCAGATTATTCTCAATCCATCATGTAGATACTGTATTATATGAATAAATTTTGCTAGACATAGTAATTAATTTTAAACAATGCCACAGACGTATCAGTCAAATGTCTTAACTAAATCAATAAAAACATTATATAAATCATTTCTTTGTTCCACTTTTCTTGAATTTTTGGCAATTATAACTGTAATACTTTTTCTTCATTTTCTAAAACAGCATTGAATCTCTGGTCACTATTTATCTATAACTGGAAACAACCTATTTAAAAATAATGTATCTTTGCTATAGTGTACAATAATGATCAATATATTCCTAAAAAATTCCAACACTTTTGATCATGCCATGTCACCACTATATTTTAAAATCCTCCAGATATTTCATCAGAACCTGTAACATTTCTACTTTCAAGATGACAAAAAGCTGTTTGACCTCACTAATCTGAATATCTTTGTTCAAATATAAATGAATTGATAACATGAATATAATATTAAATTATTATTTTAATTCTTGATATCATTCTCTGTTCATAACATCACTTTAAGCCTATAGTATAATATCATTGTCGAAATTAATAGGATTATATAACTGTTCTATAAGTCCCTATGATGCTTTTAATGTATTAAAAAACATAGAATAACCATGATAAGTGCATGTCTATATTTTCTTTGCAGTTTTAATTCACCAAGCATTTTTAAGCTTTTTTACCAGTTGTTGAACTATTCCCTTCAGATCTCTAAAAGAAAGTTCCATTTTTTTTTTATTCTGCCAACTATAAAATACCTCATGTTTCCTTTTATCAAATAACTAGATTTATTGTCAGAAAAACTGTCAATTATTCTTTTTTTTAGTGAAACCAAGAATAAATTTACTTGTGTTCATATCAAAAGCCTTAAGAGAATTCCATATTTTAGCAATATGACAGACTTGAAGGTTCAATTAGTCATTTTAGTGTTTAATTACTGTTAAAATTTAATATCAAGAGTAGATTCTTCTAAATAATGAATATTAATTAATTTTCCTGTGACCGTGATTGGCATTATAATAATTTTTTAATGTACCCATTATTTTAATGTTGGATTGTACTAATCATTGATCTGTCTAGCAATATATATTTATAAGTACTTGTATAATATGAACTTCTCTTATATTATAATTCCTAACTATAATGCAATCTATTAAATGCCAATATTTTGAATGTAGATACAAGCAAATTTCTTTTTCAAGGTTTTTGTTTGTGATCAGTGAATCCATGTGTCATGTAAAATACAATAACAAGAGAATCTTTGAATTTACAGCACCACTATCATTATTTTCAATATATTTTGGCCAACTCCACTATTTTTTCAATAAATGCATTGAAGTCTCCAAGAAGAAAAATTTGATTTTTTAATGATATGCTGTAATTATTGTGTTCTAATAAGAAATAACAGTGTTCTTGTTTTGAAATCTTTGAATCTAAAGTCAGAGCATAAATACAAATAAAATAAGCATTAGTACAACTAGGATGTGATGTAATGTGATGCACTATGGCTTCTTCTTTCTTAGAGTCAGAAATCTCTCAGCCACTATGCCAAGAGAAACCTGTTAGTGACCTTACCTTCTCTTTTTATTCCCCACCCTAAGTTTTCCCATATTCTTTATCCAACTCCAATCCATTTCCACAACATTATCTTTGGCCACCCTATGGTCTTTATATCTAAACCCCCCTTATCTTTTTCCAAACCCATTTATTCTTCCACAACTTCATTATTTGTATCCTTTCTGCTTGTAAACATTTACATTGAATTAACAGATGTCTAATATTGTTCATGCTTTCCTTACATGACTTGCAGACTAAATCACCCACATTTTTCCATTTATGTGTATATTCCATTTTTGCTAATGATCCTGTTTGAGCCTTAAACAGTAAACTACTTTTCATGCTAGTATTATAAATTAACTCACACTCAATATTCTGTTTACTTCTATATATATTTAAACTTTTTTTACTCTCCATACTCGTTCTCTATCTATCCACCTCCCTATTTTTTATTAATGCATCTATTCTTCTATCCCATTAACTGCCACTATAACACTCAACAATCTTCCTAATACAATCATCCTATCTTTTGTATAATTATACTGATATAAAGTTTTTATCCAACTTTTCTGCATACCAAACTACTTTTCTCACTCATCTTGTTGCCTGTCCTTTAATCATAACCCAATTAAATACTATTTTGGATATGCTCTTATTATTCATAAATTGCAATCTACTGAACATTTATATTTTGCTTTTTTATTTCTCTTATAAAACTTGACCATCCCATTTTTCCTTGAATTGCTTCTTTTGCTATCCACATATCTGCATTTAATGCATGTCTTCCTACTTCTCTTTGTACTTTTTCTAAGTAGTGTAACACCCCTTTACTAATACAGTGCATCGTTACCATAAGTTAACCCTGTTACTCTTACTCACTTTGATACAATTCTAGCTACATCATATTTATTATATGAAAACACTGTTAATTCCTTTGTCAGTCCTTTTTTTGTTTCATTTATCAAGTTTTTCTCCCTTTCATCCAAGCAATTTCTCTAATTACTTAAGACAATTTTCAAATAGTTATACCTATTAACCATGTTTTACTTTATATTCCCCAATAAAAATTCTTTCTCTTCTCTTTTCCCAGCAATTATCATCATTACTTTTGATTTTTCTTTACTAAATTTAATCCCCATCTCTCTACCCACTTTTGTGCTCATCTTCCACATAACTTCCATAACTTCCCTATTTTCTGTGCACAAGAAGAGAAGGCCTGATAATATACACACTCCTTTACTATCTATTACTGGTATCTCTACCACTCTCCAAATTCTATTGCTCTTTCTATTTCTTTCAAAAATAATATATATATATATATATATATATATTATGATGAAAGAAATAGATATATATATATATATATATATATATATAGGTGACATAGGGTATCCTTACCTTAGTCACCCCCCTTTCATCTCTAACTAATTCTATATTTCCTAATTGATACATATAGTAATTATTTTATACAATCTCTTAATAAGATCCACTAAAATTCCATTCATTTCCAAATGTTCTAAACTTACCCATGATCTATCTCTATTTACTCTATCATATGCCTTCTCTATATTTATAAAGACCATATATAACTATCTATCTGTATTCCTACTCATATCTATAAGTTGTGTAACTACAAATAAACTATCTCCTATATATCTATTCGATCGAAAACCTCCTTGCCATTTCTCCCATTGTATTATTTTCTTCCATCCATTTTGTCACTCTTCCAGCCATCTTATATGCAAAAACTTTATATAACATTGACCTTTATTGAAAAAAAAAATACAAATAAACAAATCAAAAAAAATTATATAGATCACATGAAATAGATATTATGTGACAGCAGTAAACCCTGGGAAAAAAAACTCGTACAACAATATTTACAAAAGAATTTTTTTTATTATAATTAACCTTGATTTTTTTTTTCCTGACGTACTTTATTATACAAACTCAAAGCAAATTTATTATTGTTGTTTATAAAAAGTGGTACATGATTACGATTTTTTTTTTTTTAATTTTTTTTTTAGAAAGATCAATTTTAAAATAAAGTCATATCATATCAACGTAAAACTATGGTGAGATGGAAAAATAGGCTTTTCAAAAATTTGATAAAATAAATAATAAAATCTTAACCATTTGTATTTTGTATAATCCATTCTAGTAAGTTTTCAAAACAATTGCATTAAGAAAAGTATGAAATATTTTTTATGTTATAAATTAATAGTTCTGCAAAATATTGTTGAAATAACATATATGAGTGCTGTGCTAATGCTGAGTTAAGTACCATCTATGAGTGATATGCTTATGCAGAGTTATTCACTAGAGGAACAATGAAAGAGAAGATAACACTCACCAGAATTGCCAATTGTGAGGATTCGAGTGTTCTTTTAATTTTGTTTTATATTCTGGCTAAGAATATTTAAAATTTTAATTTATTCTTGAATATTAGATAATGAGCTGAGTTGATTGTGACTAACTGCCGGAAAGAATTTGCTTTGAAAAGCATTGAGCAAACTGAGGCCACATGTTTGGTGTTTGGTTGAAAAAAAATTCAAACCTAATTAAAATTTGAAAATAATAAAGTTTACTTAACTCAAGTTGTAGGTGATATAAGTGAATGAGTTACACTTACATTATGAAAAACTGAATATAAAATAAATAAATAAATATTTACATAAATTTTTGTATAAGGGTTCATAAGACGTTTGAGCATTAGAATTGCCAGTAATGGAATCAATCCCAGGACCCCAAATTCCAGAATCTGACAATCTAGAACTGTACTAAAATGCACAAGGTATTTGATGTGAAGCTAATATTCAATAAGAAAACTAAAAAAAAGAAATTTCATTTATGTTTTTAGAAAAAAAAACAATTCATGAAAGATATATTACATAGAAATGTCATAAAAAATGGAAGTTAATAATTATTTAATTAAATTAAAAATATGTGGGTGTGTGGAAAAAATTATACTTTATTAATAGATATCTAATGATGATGATGATGATTCTATAACACTGAATTCAGTAATATGTGCTTACGTGGCCTGACGAAATCCAAGTTGCCATTGCCATGTCTAGACAATATTAAAAGTAAGCTAAGAGTTCTGCCTATAACTAGTGATGAGAATTGACTTATATTTTCAATCAGTTTTTTAGCATCAGTATTATTAACATGACTGACTTAAATTAATACTAGAAATGTTATTTTTCAGCTAAGGAAGATTTAGTGGTGTAAATTGGTGAATTCCTATGATATAATAATTAGTGCATCTACCTTCCATACTATGAACTGGCATTTGAATTCAAACCAAGTAAATCTTTGATTTTTTTCATGTTAGAAAAAGTCTTAGGATTATATTTCTAGGTAGATGGTAATCATATTTTAATCTAAGCTAGCTAGATGAGTATTGTAATGATTATAATCATTAAAATTTTTATAATATGTGGTCTTTTCTATGAGTAGTGAAAATGTCATTCTTTTATGAACCCTAAATCTATAGGTATCTTTATAACATATCCTAATTTAATACTGAAATTGTTAGATTGGAAGTCAAACAACTCCAATCATGTGCTATTACTTTAAATATTATAAATTTCCGTGCACTCACACATCAGTAAGAGTTTAAAAAAACTTAAGTGAATCACTTAAGTTTAGAGTGCATTTCTATAAATACACCAATTTTTACTGACCATGCTAAATCTGGGCTTGAGTCTATGGTGTGTGTGGAAATTTATAATATTTAAAGTAATTTCAAGATTTTCAGCACTTTATAGTAATACACTATCTTTCTCCTGTCATAGGTTAAATAGATTGGTACAATTCAAAATTTGATTATAACATCAGGCATACAATAGACTCAAGCCCTGATTTAGCATGGTCAGTGAAAGTTGATGTATTATAAAAATACACTCTAAACTTAAGTGATTCTCTTAAGTTTTTTAAACTCTTACTGACATGTGAGTGTGTGGAAATTTATAATATTTAAAGTAATAGTGCATGATTTGAGTTCAACTTCCAATCTAACAATTCCAAGATTTTTAATGCTTTATAATAATAGATTTACCTAATTCAATGCATATATTTTGTGACATTATTTTTTAAAGCTCCAGAAACTGCAATAATGTCCTACATTAATTTCAGAATCTCAGCTCATAGTCATAGAAAACCATTGCATTAACTGTCATTATACCTATAACAATGTTTATTCTTTTATCTCATATTTTAAAAATATATATACTGTATAATTTTTTTTTCCATATGTCATAGCATCGGCTGGGACGCGAACTCACAACCGTGTACAACCAACTGCTTGCTTGCAAGATGGCTGCGATGACTTCTAGGCTGACAACGCTTGACTATCGTATAGTTTGTAATGTATTTTTTATTTATTACAGTTTAGTGATAGATCTACTGTTATTAAGATCTGATATTTATTTTTAAAGTAAATTTATTTTTTTAAATATTTTACAGGGGAATATTTTATACATTAAAAGTTCATAATAGGGTATGGGTTTTAAAATTAAAATGTTAAACTGTTTATATGTAGTGTTA
The DNA here is from genome assembly GCA_028023455.1 of Epiperipatus broadwayi. NCBI lineage: Eukaryota > Metazoa > Onychophora > Udeonychophora > Euonychophora > Peripatidae > Epiperipatus > Epiperipatus broadwayi. Next base: position 10,140,262 of record JAQFVV010012393.1, on the reverse strand, counting down.
CAAGATTAAACAAATCTGACTGGGGGGAACAACATGCAATACTTGCTGTGCTGAGCCTTCTTAGAATTTTAAATAATGGTTACATTTGTATAGATAATCCCTTTTTAAAGCATATTTTAATAAGTAAAACTTAAAAAATTAACAGCCCAATTACTGTGAATTTGCAAATAAGATAAAACTCCAGATTTTTCAAAAATATGTTGGTGCAAAAGTTTGGTCTCTTATTTTAAATTTGCCTAATTATTTGTGAGATGTAGGATTAAAGATCAGATGTTGTATGATGAATCAGAAAAAGAACAAATGAAAATAATAGTTCTATTATTGGGGGGGGGGGACTTCAGCATATGCTATCAATAAGACTAGTTAGTGTTTGAGTGAGCGAATAATGTAAGTGATAAAAGTGTAACATGTTTGGAAACAGGAAAACATTTCAATAGTAAATATTTACAGTTACACATTATTTAGATATATATGGATAAGCAGTAGCAAATTATTTTACTAAGTTTAAAAGTCAAATTAAAACTTCAAACTGATTATAACTTTATACATATATTCGACCTTGAGATAGATTTAGTTATCAAAATTAGTTAGAGTCTAACGACCATGAAAATGAATTGTTTAGATTAATGAAGGATAATTTATATAATTGGCGTTCAGTATTTTTTATTATTGTTATTCAGTTTTATTTTTTGTTTTTTAATCATTATTATTATTTAATAAGACTATTAAAGATTTATATTTTTAAAATTGCAGTTTGCTTTTAATAAAAAATAAAAAAAAAAATTGAAGATTTGAAGGATAATGATAAATGTCCTAGTTATAAGACTAATAATATCAATACATAAAATTCAGTTAGATTAATATAGAAATTTAAAATATTAATATCTGTTAATTAAAATCATTATGAGAAAATAAACACCAAACGTATTATTTTTTTATTGTTAGTGCTGATAACATGTTAATCTGTTATACGATCTTTCAAAAATATGCATAACGACGTTAATATGTTTAATTGATATTATTATAAGATCATTTTCCAGAGCTTGTAACTTTTTCTTGTATTTTTATTTAAAACGATATTATAAAACAATAGACTCAATTTAACATAGAACTGTTTTATTATCAAAGACTTTCTTAGATGCTTCTTTATATGTATACTGCTAAGAGCATTATTTTTTCACTCAGTTCTAATTCTTGAATAATCAAAAAGCACCTTCTCCAGACCAATTTTCGAATTTTGTCATCATCAGTGAAAAACAGGATTGATAGCTAAAACTAATTCATTTATGTATCTGGAAATTGCCTTTTACTGTTTTACGCAATTAAAGCTAATAACCTTAAATTGAAAAAGCACTCTAAAGTTTAAACTTAAGTCAACTAGCTTGTATAGTTTTGTAAATCTACCACAAGTCAGTTCTACATATTCAAGATATTTCAGTTTATATTAACTGCATGGCAGATATAAATCATTCTAAAACCTTCAGCTTAAGACTCACATATGAATTAAAGTATCTATTTCAAACCTGATTCATTTACACAAGTGAACCATCACATTTACCATTATTGATCCACTGCAAAATAAATTCCATCCAAGTTTAATTTAGTTTTTAATCTCTAGCCTCTCTTCTCCATATCACACAAACTTCCTTATTTCATCCATCTCTGACACTTGTGATCTCTTTTTCTAAATATTTTACTATCTCTTGAGATCCAAATTAAGACTTCAACTATCAATTCTGCTACAATATGTCTAATCAATCTCCATTTCAGTCTCTTTAATTCTTGCAATGAAATCAGGAATATCTGCTTGTTATCTCAGTAACAACATTTTGTTTTGGATCTTTTCTTACTAATCTTAACCTATATCTATTTATATTTTGTTGAGTGATTTGAAATCTTTGCATTCTTTTTCTATTCAGTCCAAGCTTCAAATCTATAAGTGAGAACTGTTAAAACATATGTATTAAAATCCTTTATTTTTAAACACATGGGCATATTTTTTTTCAATAGTATTTCCATCAAAACCAGTCCAAGTTTAAATATGTGGTTAATTTTATCCATTATGTTATTACTCGTAATAATAATATGATTAGGATATTTATAATTGTTAACTTCTATTGATTCATTATTATCAATGTTTATTTTATTTTTCTAGAAATTTAATGGAACATTACTTTAAATACTCTTCATATAATAGAAGTATATAGGAGAGATAGTGACCTGGGCCAACTGATGATTGCTGATTGAGCATGAAATGCATATTGGGGGGGGTCTTTTTATTGTATCTTTATTTATATGAATTTTAAAAGAATGGAGAAGTATGGAGGTTGTTTAATATATCTATAAACATAATACACATGGGAAAAATCAGATATATTAATCTTTAACTGAAGTTTAAATTTTTATATCTGTGCTAGAGATAATCTCTAGTTTAGAAAATGATTAGTAGTAATCATTATTGTATTTATCTGAGATGGATGGTGTCAAAGTTGTGAATGGAATGAATTTGACAATGGTAAATAAAAATGTAGCATTATTTTAGTGATTTTAGCATTTACTGTTAATTTTATTTTCTTACTTGCAACTAATAATTCTTGCAATCTATCCTGATGCTTTAAAATATTATTTATAAAAACATAAACATCATCTGCAAAATCTAGATAGCTTAAATAATTTTCATTACTAGCTTAATTTTGTGTTTTAATTCACACTTTTTGTAAAACTGTTACAAAAAAGTTTTGGAGATATGCAATGCCTTGTTATACATCCCATCAATGTTAATCTTCTTAAACTCATTATGTAATCTAAACACTGATGTTGTATTTTCATAAATATTTTTTGAATATGATGATATTGTGGATTTTTATTTCATGATCCAATGCTTTAATCATTGTGGAAATGTTATATAATCAAATACCTTTTCATAATTTACAAATTCAAAATATAATGGCAACTCATGTTTATTAGCACCTTTTATAATTTTGCTCAACTACTTAGATGTAATCCACTATGCTAAAACCACTTTTAAATCTAGTTTGTTGTTTTAATTAGTTAGAATCCAAAATTTGTTTTAGACAAATTATAATTAGCTTGGTAAAGATTCTGTAAATAGAACTTATATAATTCTTATATAAGAATTTCTAGTGTTTTTTAATTACTTTTCTTAAATATCGATAATTTTTTACTTAATTTCTTCCAATCATTTGGCACAACTTTTCATCATTTTCAAGAGACTTTCTTCTTAGATTTAATTGCATGTCTCACCTCTCTATTTAAAGCACTTGATGAACTAAAATAAATAATAATTGCTATGAATACTTTTTTTTTGTTCATTAAAAAAAAAATTATACATTTTTTACCCATTTCATAATATCATCTCTATTTATAGTAATACCTCCAATTTTTCCTTTTATTGCAGAACTATCCAATATCAAGGTCTTGCTTTACATTTTTGAGATTTTTATTCTCTTCTACAGCTTTCCTTTGCTAATTCACAATTATATTTTCTTTTATCATTGTAGAGAATATTTTGTATCATTTTACAGATTTACAGATATTTATTTCCTTTTAATGGATCATTTTTAAACATTTTAATAAACTTTTTCTTTATTTATCTTGATGAAGTGAAAAATTTACATGTGAATTTCTGTCAGTTTTTAATAGAGTATCAGTTATCTTCTTATTGGTCTCAATCAAGTGGTTCAAAGTCAATTAATATATTTTAAATGATTTTCAAGTTCTATTTTTTATTGGAGAGATTTCTGAAAGTTAGAAACACTGTTAATACTATATTTATTAATAATTTTTCTAATTTCTTACCATTAGGAATATCAACTGTTAGTATTATCTTTTAAAATACTTGTCATCTTTTTCATTTTGCATTAACATGCATTTCACATCTAATAATTGATTATTTCTTTCAATGTTGAATCTATTATGAACATTACATTTTTTAAATACATATTTTTTGATCATCAAAATATAATCAAATTCTGCTTTATCTTTATTTGAATTCTTTCAGGTTGACTTCCATTTAGTACTTTCTCAAAGAAAGAATTGTTAATACACTGTTTTTGTGGGAACTTTACAATATTATCTTCTCTTTCATTTCTATTACCATAACTAAAATTTACCCTTATCACTTTCATCTATCATTTATTTATCAATTCCATTATCAAATTCTCCTATGAAAACTTTGAAATGTCATTATTATATAATTAAAGGCATAAAAATTTTATATTTTTTAATAACAATGAGAACTTTGTTAAGGCATAAATATGAATTATCTGCATTTGATATTTTCCATTGATTTGAATAATTAACCTTGCCACTCTCTGATATTTCATTAATTTTCACAATATTTATATTTCTGTAATAAAGTATATTAACACATTTTAAATCAATTGTATCTATATCTTAAAGTCTCAAAATGTCTCATTTAATTTTATACAATTTTTCTTCTAATTCATGCAAATTATTCTTCATTTTAAAGTGATCTACAGTGGTAGGTATGTAAATAAAAAACTGTCATAGAATGGTATCCAGTGTCTGCAATCACAGGATTCTTAGAACCCTCATCCTTTGGTTATTTCTGGTGACATTTCATTCTTCTTAAAATAACAGCTGCAATTTAATTTTGTGTGTCATGATTTTAAATATTATTTTAAAAAGTTATTTACACACACATTGATATTATTTGGTCTTGAACTCAGAAATAAAAAGACAGTAAAGTCACTATGCTAACTGGGGAATAATAGTAAGAAGCTCACGCATGTTTGTTTATTATTTGAATAATTATATATTAATAATCATTGCAACTACAAAGATTTATGGAATAAACATTAGGAATTTGCTCTGCTCAGTTACTTTAAGGCTCAAATAGCAATCATAAAATCTCCTTTCAGTTAATGCAAAATTCCATTCGGCAGATCTTAAATATATTATATGTGTATATAAATATTGAAAGTATAATTGAAGTTACAATGGAATTTATCTAGATAAACTTTAACAGGAATATAATTAGACAAACAACCAATTATATCAGCAAATGTAAACTGAAATAATGTCATATAGTAATATTTTCTTTAACATATTTTTAAAATAAAGTATTATTACACAATGACATGATTTCAGTTCACAATTTCCAATTTTAATTGTGTTGTGGCATTTACCTTAGTAATACTTATTTATTATTTTTTACTCTTATTATTACACTTATTATTGTGGCATATGTGCATTTGAACTCTGAACTTAGCCTATATTTATATTATTATTCACCTATACTTTTGAGCTAATTTTATTATTATTTTGGTATAATGTAATGAGCTAGACAGTTTATTAGCAATATCAGTTTTTCATCATCTTACTCTTTGGGTTACCATATGTATTTATTTAGAGATGATGCATTTCACATATTTATAGTAAAGATGAATGTTCATACATGTGCTATATATTTTTATAATTAAACCACTGGATAAATTGGCAATATTATATGGAATTCGTGTATAGTATTTTGAAGAATTATATTTGTGTAAATATATTTGACTTTCAATCTGTGTAAATAGTATTTAAAAGAGTTAAGTTTAAATTATTTGAATCATCCACCTGAGAAAACATATTTATAATTTTATTTGAAAATTGTATTTCATAATATACAATTTTAGACTTAATAATGCATAACTTTTGTTATTATTTATGTAGAATTATATACAGTGGATACAATAGATGTTATACCTAGGAATGCTGCCTCCACATGTAAAATATTAATGTTACCCATAAGAAGCTAAAATTAATATAAATAAATTTAAATTTATTTATTAATTAAATTCATTCTTTGTATTTATTTTTTTGATAAATTATTATATCAAATATTTTTTTATTGATCATACATTAATTGTAACTTTGATAACATATATAATTAGTTTACATTTACCCTGAGATATTTAAGTAAATACGAATTAATTTTAAAGAATTATTAAATACATATTCAATCATAACTTCTTGGGAGAAATTAACATTACACATCATACATACATAGAAAATATTTATTTAGAGTATAAAAGCAGATTTATTCATAATTATAATTTACTACAGATAAATTTAAAGTTAGATTAACATTTTATAATCTGTAGTTATTGAATGTAGTTTGGATTCAATAAAATGCCCTTTGATTCATGACTTACATTAACGGGCATGATAGACCATTCATTTTTTTGTATACAGTTACAATGTATTGTAACCAGGCTGGGGTTTCCATTCCCCTGGTGGTTGATTTATTTCCTGATGAGCATATTGTAGAAAGGAAAGAATAATTGGTGTTAGACAATGCTGATATTACCCCCCCACAACAATATTCCCTGCTCATCAGTGAGTGTAGCATTAAAGAGACTGAAAACATCTGTAAATTTATCTGTTTGGTTTTCCAAATGGCACCACTAGAGTTCCAGCTTACTACAACCTTAGTCATCCAGATCAGGTTATGCTGAACATAACTCAAAAAACATGACATTCCTGTGAACAAGTACACTAAAAAATTGATGGCATGAAATGAAACTGATAAGATATATTACTTTATATAACCACAATTCATTGCAGTTCAGGTTCTATAGATTAGTTAGTCCATTTCATTAGTAACTTTTCTGACACTTGATCCCATCATTGATGATCATACAGTGTCCATCATTTATATGAAAAAGACTTAGTTCTCTCTTACAGGCATGACTTAAATTTGATAAATGCTATAAAAGACCAATATCTAACTTCATAATTGATTCACATAATATTATGCTTGTTAGATATATTAGAAATTAGAATCCTGCAGTAATGTTAGATAGCAATATAGCTTCTATAAATAAATGTTTTGCTGATCTTTTTATTTTATAGCATACATTTTATAAACACATTATCATAATTAAATATCATATTTCAACCAGCTTCCAATATTAAAACATACTATGCAAGATCAGAATTACTTCCATCCCATTTCTATCTTAACACATCTTATTAAACATTTGAAACATAAAGACTGAATATATAATTAGTAATCACATCTCAAAGTATAGGCCAACAATTGAGATAATCCCAGTGCTCTGTTTCAAGTAAAATTAAAATTGTTAAAGGCAACTGAATATGTAAAGAACTAATTTTATATAACATAATCATTGATTGCAATGAATAACATTTATTAACTTAAGTTCACAGTTGCAATAGATCACTGAGATTCATTCCTAATATTAAATATAACCTGGCACATTATTACGACATATAAATATATTAGAAATATATTTATTTTTATATCATTAAAAGTAATCAGTGAAAAAATTAGATTAACGCTCCATCAATTTTTCAGTTTATTCTTTAAAAAAATTGCGAAGTTTATGTCAATTAGTTTAGCTGCAAATATCCCCTTCTCTTCACAATTTTATCAACTTTTTGCAAAAGTTCTCATTTTTACTACTTACTAAAGAAAATGAAAATTTTTTCTTACAAAGAAAAGTAAAATTAATCAAAAACAAAAGATAAGTATTTTATTCTTGCCAATTAGATTCATTATTTAGTAAATATTTATTTAAATGCATTTTCCTCAATTATATTTAAAAATTATTTATTAATTGTACTTATTTACAAATATATATAGTAAAACTGAATAAAATTTACTTAGATAAATCAAGCTTTTGCTAAAATAATAAGACTGATAGAAACAAAAGTTTAACCCTCTTTTTCTTTGTCTGAATTTTTAAATTGTATTTTAAAAACTGGTTTATTTGATTCTATTTAATACACATCAAGTAAAAAAGCATATTTAATTTTTTTTTATTATGTGTCAAAGCATCGGCCGGGATGCGAACCCGCAAACCCGGGACAACTGCTTGTAAGGCAGCCGTGCTAACCACTCGACCACCAATTTTTAAAATAAAAACTTATCATTTTACATTTAGAAAGGCACACTGATGTGACTCTAAACATAAAAAATTGATTTACGGCGGTGAGTTGTGAATCGGCATTTTACTTGAATTATAATGTCACATTATAAATCTTAATTTTTAGTAAGTATTTTAAGTCTCTATAATACTGCTTCCCTTAGTTTGCATTGAACTATTGAAAAAAATAATAACATATATTTGAAAAGTATTGTCTTTTTGTCACCTATCAAAAAACTTGATTTCAATTTTTTCTTAATAGGTATTGGAGAATATCGAATTTAAGCTTAAGTTATTGAAAAAGAAACAATAATCAATATGTAGAAAACTTTCTTTATCTGATCACTATAATTTAGAAGTTGTATCAAAGGTTCATCTATGAGTATTGCTGAGAAATACTATAGTTTGAAAATACATCATATAGAAATTTGATGTTCATAGGAGTCAATGGTTTCTTAAATAACATTTTTTTCTAATACTTTCATGGATAAATAGCTATTGGGATATATCATCATTGCTAGATTTTTGTATGATATTTGTGTTCATCTGATCTTTTATATTTAAATAGGCTACTTACCATATTAATAAATAATGATTTTGTTTCCAATATTATCATATTTGATGGCTAAGAGTTAAGAAAGTTGATGTCAAATAGAAGGTCACTACATATTCTGCCAAATGACTTAACTTTTATGAACTGACAACACAATTTAATTTCAACTAATCCAATGGCATTGTTTTTAGATCATCTTAGAGTATATGATAAAAGATTTGATCCTGTTCTCTATAATTAATTATTTATATATTTATTATTGTGTGCAATTATGATATGGATTACACCACTCCAAGATATATAGTATTCCAAGAGATATTTGATAATAAAATTAACTATTTTAATTTTTGTTCTCAGTTGACATTTAATTATATTGAAAGTTAATAATTTAGTCAAAAATTTATTAGTGATTAATTAATTATTAAATTGGTTTTGATTATTGAAGTACATATTGAAATAACAAGCAATTTAATTAGAACATCTATAAACATTGATGGAATATTTTTTCAGTAAGCAATTATTATATTGAAGATTGTTTTTCTGAGACAATTGATCCAGTAATTCTTGGAAAAAAAAATTAAGCATTTCTCAATAATAAAAATGAGGATTTCTCTGGTAATTATTGTAACATTAGTAACATAGGCAAGTGTATTTATTTATTTTCCTAGATATGGGACAAATATTTCAGAAATAATACTACTGTTCTTTCTTAAGAATATATCAAGTTAATAGCAAATAAAGCATGTGAATGAGGATATCCTTGGGAAATGATTTCTGTAATCTGAAATATTTGTGTCAGTCTTGTGAAGCCTTTTGCTGCTATTGATCTATGATTTGTATAATTTATTAGTCCAAATATAAGGCTTAAATTTTGTAAAATAATACTAAATATTATTTAGTTAGATAATTAAGGTTAACAATGTCAAAAGCACTTTTATAATCACTTCTTAATGTGATCACATCTAACAGGTCATTTTGTTTTACATGTTTTATAATTTTATACTATGCCATGATTACATGATAAAGATATCTTCCAAAGAAGTAATAATGGACAGGCAATAATTTATTTGTTAAATGTATTTAATTATAGAAGTTATTAAACTATAGAAAATCAAAGTATTAGCATTCTTTATATATAATAAAAAAATTAAACTGCATATTTTTTTTAAATGTCAAAATATTTACAACTTAAAAGCATTTACAAAAATAAATAAATATTATTTATAAATATATAAACTCTGAAAAATTAAATAAAATCACAAAATTGTGAATAAATTTAAATCAAAAGTGGAAAAGTGTTAGTATATTAAATCTTTTAAAATGTTAAAGAAAAAAACATATTTACAAATCTAACTGTAATCAATGTTAATACAATAAATAAATGAATGAATAATTATGATTGAAGTTAATACAATGACAACCAAGTACAACAATAACAAACTGCTGTACATTCAAAACAAATTCTATTAAAATAATTTTATATAACAAATAAAAATAATATGAAATTCAAATTATTTAATAAAATTGATTTTTACTACAAATTTAATATTTTTTTTTACATGTTAAAAAAATAAATACATAAATATATTTTATTCTAATTTATTACATATAAAAATACAGAAAAGATCGTTTTTTATATTTAGCTTTATTACTGCTTATCCATGTTACTATTAATAAAAAAATAACTGGGCAGTAATAAAGCTAAATATTAAAAATAAAATAAAAATCATCTTTTCTGTGGCTATTTTCATTTTACCAAATAATACATTGGAACAGAAAAGAAGAATTAGAAATAAAACAAAGTTACTGCAGTGAATAAAAGAAAATATAAATATAGAAACTATAATAGAACAAAAAAGATGTTTAAAAGTAAATCAATATGTATTATATTACTAGTGAAAAAAATATTAATAAAAATTTAAATATGCTAAATACAATGAAACTTCATTGCAGACTTTCAGCCATTTTTATTTTACGTTTTGCATATAAGCCCTATATAAATATTATTTCTTTTTCAGGATCTAGTAATCCATATTATTTATTGTATAAATTACTGATAAACCAAGACCCTGATATAACCTTCTCATGGTACTCTCAGATCCAAGGCTCCTCACTGATGAAGGCCACAAGCCAAAAACTAGTCTGGGGATATTGGATGAGTAGGCATTAGATAGGGGATTTTATGCACAAGAGTTCTGGCATCCATTTATTACTCTAGCTTGCTGTGTGTGCGAATATGTATAGTGAGTTTTGCCTGTTTAACAACAGTTAGACACAAAAATAAAAAGTGGTGGCCATGTGATGTTTATTGGCTTATGAAATGATATACATGTATAATATTTTTTGTTATTATTTTTGCATGAATACTTAAAAACAGTATTATCAAGATTTAAAAAAATAAATAAAAGATTTACTTTTCAAGACATTATAAGTTTGAATGCTGAACTAATCCATTGCAGTCATAATAGATGGATCTTGAACTCCTGAATCTACAATTATACCACTGTTTAAATCATGCATGATATTATCAAAAATCATGGTTTGCTATATACATCCATATATGTGTTACTTTTGACTTTTAATTTATTACAGTTTCTACATTACTCTTTTACATTATTTTTATATTTGGTACAATAAAGTGTAAAGTGGTCACAAAATAAGATAAAAACCCTAAAATTATGAATGTTACTAACATGCATAAAACAGTAATGAAAGCAAAACTTATTTTATGTGCAGCACCATTTATCTATATACTGTTTTAACTGCACACTGGTTCATTATATTTTATTTCCATTACTGTTTTGTTTCCAACACAATACATAGTCTATTTTATTACATGCAAGAAAGAAAAGAAAATGGTTAACCTGAAGATGTGCTAATGCATGAAATCTTGATGAAAGTAAAATCTTCCATTTACATACACAACAAAAATAACTGTTATCATAAAGTGCTTCTTTAAAAAATAATATTTTTTAATTAAAACAAAAAGTTTATATAAATGATAATCCAAGATTATTTGTCAGAATGTATCGTTTTAAATTTTTTTAAAGATAAGTAAAACATTAAACTATGGTTTTAATAGACTTATACTTACGTTTTATTATTTATAAAATTAAATAAATTAAATTGCTACAAACACATAAATATTATATATTTGCAATTGCACATATCTAATCATTATATTTAATATTAACTGTGATTTTTTCAAAATATACTGGGGTATTAAAATTATATATATACTCAAGCACATATTTTGTTAATAGCAAATATGATGTTTGAATTATAAAAGTGGATTTTATTTATAATTCACAGTTAAGTGGTAGTTGTACCTCAGTTCATAACTGTGGTGTGTTTATATAGTAAATTGTTTTTATTTATAACTTTTAGTAAGTTCTTGGTATTGTGATTTTTCCAATTATTTCAATTTTGATGCAATTACCTTGAAACATGATGAATTGAGATTTTACTGTCTATTAAAATAGAAAGAAAATTATAAATAACCATATTTTGCAAACAAGTGATTTTTTTTTTTCATGTGTCATAGCATCAGCCGGGAAGTTAACCTGCTAACCCGGGACAACTGCTTGTAAAACGGCTGTCGCTGACCTCACTCAATACTGTTAAAAGTCAATATTTTGAAATATATATCTAATAAAATGTTTGCCTAAAGATGTGTGATAATAGCATTTTAGTAGTAACTATATGGAAAACTATTTTTAATAATCTAATATTAAATATTGAATGTCTTTAGAAAAATGCAAACTTTAGACTTTCCAAATAAATTCAACTGTTAGTAATTGTACACAGTTTAATAATATATAACTCAATATTTTTAATGGTATTATTCTTCTCTCTTCTTAAGGTGTGCTGTCTTGATCAATAACAGTACTAATGTGGGAGTCAAATGATATTTAGATTTATGAATACAGAATTTTAAGGTAATTCTCTAATCTATTAAGCTATTCTTCCAAAAATAAAATATTTTTTTTTACTTGCAAATCCTTATGAGCAATCGTTTCAGATTTACATAAGAAAGTCAATTGATTTTCTTCTTCAACCAGTTTTGGACATAATTTTTCACAATATTTAAAGTTTGATATAGTATAAAGTCATTATCAAATACATAGTATTTACCTAAAGATTTGTAATCATGCTATGTCTGTAGAAAAATTTAACCTTTTTTAAACTTTTCAAATACATTCAAATTTTAGTAATTGTACACAGATTAGAATATAACACATTTCAAGTGTTATTACTCTGATCTCTTCTTCAGGTGTTGTTGCTAACCAGTGAGAATATTAGCACAAGAAATCAAACATGTATCTGTATAATGCAATTCACACACAGATACTGTTATTAGTCAGGTCAACAACACCTGAAATGTTGTATCATCTACTAACCTGTGTGCTCTTACTAACAGTCAGATGTATTTGGAAAGTTTAAATAAAATTTGAATTTTTCTAAAGACATTTGTAAACAAAAAATTTATTTTATATAAGCAATTTTTTTTATAAACTGTAATATTAATAAGCCAATAAGCTAATGCACATGCTCTTTGTAGATTTAATTATATAAATGAATACTCTCACTTTCCAAACACAAGATGAAGTCTTTGTGAAAAGATGGAATGAATATCTATCTTTTTGACCCAAACATTTATGTATGGGAAAATCTTAAGTGTTTGGAAATGAGAGCATGAAGATGTTAAAGGATGTAATTATTCCAATATACAATTACTATTAAGATCTAATAAAAGTTATGGTATGAGCAAATATTTAATGTTTTTCTTTCAAAATTTATGAAAAACCAGAAGTAACACAAAATTCAAGATCAAAGCACCACCAAATAAATGTAAATTTTAAATAAATATTACTGTTATTACTAAATAAATAAATAAAATGAAATTATGTCCCTATTAGCTAAATCTTAAACAATTATTGTAGACACCAGAAAATCCAAACATTTTTGGAAACTATTAATCAAAAGCTAAGAAAGCAAAGTGAAATCACATAAATAAATAAATATACATTGAATTTTTAAAAAAACTTAGATATAGATAAACAGTTATAATATTTCAGAAATAAACCTAACACATTTTATCTATAAATTTCAGACTCTAGACTTGTATGATTAAAAACTTGTCAAATATAATAATCCCATTCTTATAACATTTAATAAGCTACACCACATGCATACTATACAAAAATATTCTCATTGTTTCAACAATATTTTTCTAGTTTTTTTCCAAGGTAAAATTTTCTGCAGAATGTAAATATAAATACACAAACAATGACAAACTTTCTATATAGAAGTACCACCCAATACAAGCCTCAGTAATCAATGGATGCAAAAAGTTAAACCACTAAACATCACACATAACTGTTATTAAAACAGGCAAAACTCTCCATATAGTAGTGCCACTCAGTGCTAACCAGAGTAATCAATGGATGCCAGATCACTTGTGCATAAAATTTCCATCTAGTGCCTACTCATCCAATATCACCAGACTAGTTTTTAGTTTGTGGCCTTCGTCATTGAGGAGCTTTGGATCTGAGAGCAATGCACCTAGATCTTAGGATCTAATGCAACCCTCCAGCAGCCATCATTTATCTCTACTTAACTACAAAACTATGAGAATAAAATTGAAAACACAATAATATTTTTAATCTAAGCTCAATAGCTTATAGAGTCATATAAGTCTGAACCCAGTTCAGTGCCCATACATTTTGGTATCTTTGGCTTTTTAACAACTATAGCCATCACTATCCTATTAGGCAAGATTGGTGTCAAATCACTAAACATCACATGATCACTATTTCTTATTCTAGAACATAACTGTTACTAAAACAGGCCACAAGCCAAAAGCTAGTCTGGGGATACTGGATAGTAGGCACTAGATGGGGATTTTATGCACAAGCCTTTTGGCATCCATTGATTACTCTGGATAGCACTGAGTGGCACTGCTGTATAGAGAGTTTTGCCTGTTTTAATAACAGTTATGTGCTAGCATAAGAAATAGTAATCATGTGATGTTTAGTGGTTTAACACCAATCCTGCCTGATAGGAAAGTGGTGGCTATGGTTTTTAAAAAGCCAAAGACACCAAAATGTACGGGTACTGATCTGGGTTCAGATCCATATTACTATATAAGCTATTGAGCTTAGATTAAAAATATTATTATGTTTTCAATTTTATTCTCATAGTTTTATAGTTAAGTAGAAATAAAAAGTGGCTGCTGGAGGGCTGCATTAGATCTTAAGATCTAGGTGCAGTGCTCTCAGATTCAAATCTCCTCACTGACAAACACCACAAGCCAAAAACTAGTCTGGGGATATTGGATCAGTAGCCATTAGATTGGGATTTTATGCACAAGCCTTCTGGCATTTATTGTTGACTCTAGTTGGCACTGAGTGGCACTACTGTATGGAGAGTTTTGCATGTTTTAATGGATGCAAGAATGTTTGTGTATAAAATCCCTATCTAGTGCCTACTCATCCAACATCACCAGATGAGCTTTTAGCTAGTGACTTTTATCAGGGAGCAGCCTGGAATCAGAGAACACAAGCACCTAGATCTTAGGCTCTAATGCAAATCTCCAGCAACCATTTTTTTTACTTTTTTAGTTAACTATAAAGTTATGAGTCTAAAATGGAACATATAATGTTTTTAATCTATACTCATTTGCTTGTAAAGTCATATAAATCTAAACACAATTCAGTATTATTTTGGTGCCTTTGGTTCTTTTATAATCCTAGTCAGCATTATTCAATAGGCAGTAATGGTATTAAAACCACTAAATCTCACATCATCACCATTTCCTATGCTTACACAAGTTGTTAAAACAATGACAAAATCTCCTATAATAGTGCCACCCCGTACAAGACATAGAAATCAATAACTTGCACTAGGTCATTTTACTGTATGGAGAGTTCAACATTGTTTTAACAACTTCAGTAAGTATAGAAAATGGTGATTATGTGAAATATAAATATATTTAAACAAGCACATGCATTTGTATATTTAATCAAAAAGAACAACAATATTCAAAATGCTATAATTAAATATTTTTTTGAATTTTCCTTAAAAAAGACTATAAAATATAATTAATATGTTAGGAGTAGCTTAGCTTTGTATTTACATGATGAAATTTATTAAACAAGCTGCATAAGAATTGACTATTATAATGATAGTGGAATATTAATAATGAATTAAAACCTAGTTATTTCTAGTGATTTCTATATTAAATCATAATTCAGATGAAGAAATTGCTTATTATAAACACTACTATGAAACACATCTTACTTAGACATATGTCTATAATATGGTTAGTTATTCGAAAGCATAAGTGATGTTTAAAATGGAAAATAGAAAACAGAAGACAACACTTTTATTCAATTAATCGAAGTTTTTTTTCCCCTTATTTTTTCAGTTTCCTCAGTTGGAAATTAATCGGTAAACTTTTACGTCTCAAAGCTAGCATTGTTATCGCTAAGTCAAATAACAGTTTACTAATAAGTTATCTGATTTAGTGTGATTGTTTTATTCAATTAGACAGACTAAATTTTTATTTTACCCCTCCCCCATTTTTCTAAAATAGGAGCTGATGTTAAAACTTCGCTGTCATGGTGATATTTTTTAAAAGCATTTCATAAATTTTTAATAATTTATATATATATATATCTTTAAAAATAAAAATTATGGTCTTTTTCTTAGAGGCTCTTGCAATATTTCAATACTGAAGTAATGGATTGAATGAGGGTAACAGTTTCTTTAAATTGATCAGGCTGGGATTTCTTCTCTCATCTTAAATACAATCAAGGATCTCCAGATATTATGACTATTATTATTATGTCTAAACAAAATTGATACAGAAATATATTGTCAAATTTTAAAAAATAAGTTTCAAAATTCAACATAGCAATTAGATTACACAATAACATCAAGGAGATTAACGTTGACAAGAGAAAAATCTAAAAAATTTAAATAAGAATGGATTAAAAAGAAAATATTATTTAAGTCATTCAGATTTTGCAAATTTTTGCAAATAGTGTTTAAGATCTTCAGAAAATGTTATATGAGCATGAAGGTAAAAAGGTGGAACTAAAAATAAATTCAAAAAAGATTAAAATAAGATTGACATTAATAAGAGTGTATCATAGACTGATTCTGTGGTTCAACAACCTTTTTATAACATTCTTATGAAAAACATTTTGAATGGAATAAAAATAGGTAGAGATTATTTAAATCATCTAAATTTTGTAGAAAATGATTGTTTTTGCAAATAATGCTCTAGAGCTTCAGAAAATATGCTACCAGTTATCATAGTAAAACAAGAATGTGGAACTAAAGATAAATACTAAAAAGACTAATGCAATGTGTAATGTCTCTTTCAAAATATAAAAAAATAAAGATTGATAGTAATAAATTACAAGTTAATCATAAATATCTTAAGATTGAGGAAATGTATGGAAACACAATGACTGAAATTGATTATAGGGTTAAACATGAATAAAATACTTTTATTACAAATAGCATTAAAAAATATGTGTGTGTGTTTGGGTTTAAAAAATGAGTTTAATAAATGTTTTACCAAAAGATTGAAATAAAGATAGATAGTTGAACTGACCCCCGAAGTATTGTAAAACAACAAGAATAACATAAAGAAGTTTTTTTTTTGGAAATATACAAAGAAATTATGAATCCAAGAAACTGTAGCAAACTTGAAGAAACTATTTCCTATAGAAGTGTGATATTAATTAAAAATTATGAGAAAAAAACTTTTTCTAATAGATAATATTATGAAATTCATAATTAGATGATTTCTATATATAAAAACAAGGGAAATAAAAGTGAATATAAGAAGGGATTTAAACGGCAAATGAAAAGATTAGGACAAAGAAGATGATCAAGAAGAGATATAGGTAACATCAAAAACAATTCAAATATAATGGCAGTCAGTGAACAGAAAAAATTTGTAAGAAGAAAATGACAAAAAATATTAGTTCAAGTTAAGAGTTAAATAATCTAAAGAATATATTGTAACCTTTTGATTGGTTATCCGGGGTAAAAATGGCATATAAAATATAATATATACTTCCAAAATTTTAAATTTATAATTTAGATAGTAGTAATGCTATAAACTTGGGTATTGTAGAAATAAATGACTTCAAATATAGGATTTAAAGATGAAATTCTGCAGAGATTTAATAATTGTTGTTATTTATAATCATTTCTAATATAATCTACTATATCATTCTAGATAAACATTCATTACTGATAGATTTGACTTTAATTTATTTTTTATTTTTTAATGCATTGTTCCTTTAAGAGCTGAAAATCTAAAATTGTAGTTAATGAAAGAAGGAACAATTATTTACTTCAAAATAAGAATCTATTTTAAAATTATTACAATTATAATATTTTGTAAACAAAAAAATGTATTCTTAAATTTTATATTCAAATTCAATTACTAATGTCATTTATTAAAAATGATCAGAACTGAAACTTGGCTTTCAATAATGATTTAAATTAACTTCATTCATAATTTTATTATTATTATTATTGATTTCAAGTATTTTCAAATAGAAACAAAAAAAACCTTTAAGTTAAAAATTGTAAAAGTTAGTTAGGGAAGTAAACCAATCATAATTAAAGAAATTGTTTGCTGACAGTAATTGTTGTGGGGTTTTAGAAAAAACACAGCAGATGATCTGGGAAGAGATTCAAGAAATTTAAAAAAACAGAAAGCTGTTTTAATATTTGTCTAAGTAAAATATTATAAAACTTTAAAAATATTTAAAATTTTAACAAGTCAAAATCATATGTATAAGCAATCTAAATATAAAACAGATGTTAAAAGTAATTTTTAATATCATGGAGTGAGTAAATCAATTTTTATTACGATCTAGTTTCAAGTTGTGGTCATCTAATTCCAGCCAAGAAATCCCAATTTTTATTTTAAATTTTACCTATGATAATCAAGAAAAGGCAACACACTGCATTGTTTCCAGGAGAACATAAAGACAGTCACATAAGAGAATATTAAACCATCAAACATCACATGATCACCATCCCTATACTAGCACATAATTTGTTGTAAACAAAGGCAAAACTCCCCATACAGTAGTGCCACCCTGTGCTAAACAGAGTAATCAATGGATGCCAGAAGGCTTGTGCATAAAATCCCTATCTAATGCCTACTCATCCAATATCCACAGACTAGTTTCTGGCTTGTGGCCATCATCAGTGCGGTGCCTTGGATCTGAGAGCACTGCACCTAGATCTTAGGATCTAATGCAACCCTCTAGCAGCCATCTTTTAACTCTACTTTACTACAAAACTATGAGAATGAAATTGAAAACATTGTTAATATCTTCAATCTAAGCTCAATAGCTTATATAGTCATATGGGTCTGAACTCAATTCAGCACCCATACATTTTGGTGTCTTTGGCTCTTAAACAACCATAGCCACCACTATCCTATTAGGCAGGATTGGTGTTAAACCATCAAACATCACATGATCACCATCTCTATACTAGCACATAATTTGGTGTAAACAAAGGCAAAACTCCCCATACAGTAGTAGTGCACAAGCCTTCTGGCATCCATTGATTACTCTGTTTAGCACAGGGTGGCACTACTGTATGGGGAGTTTTGCCTTTGTTTACAACAAATTATGTGCTAGTATAGAGATGGTGATCATGTGGTGTTTTATGGTTTAACACCAATCCTGCCTAATAGGATAGTGGTGGCTATGGTTGTTTAAGAGCCAAAGACACCAAAATGTATGGGTGCTGAATTGAGTTCAGACCCATATGACTATATAAGCTATTGAGCTTAGATTGAAGATATTAACAATGTTTTCAATTTCATTCTCATAGTTTTGTAGTAAAGTAGAGTTAAAAGGTGGCTGCTGGAGGGTTGCATTAGATCCTAAGATCTAAGTGCAGTGCTTTCAGATCCAAGGCTCCTCACTGATGATGGCCACAAGCCAGAAACTAGTCTGGGGATATTGGATGAGTAGGCACTAGATAGGGATTTTATGCACAAGCCTTCTGGCATCCATTGATTACTCTGTTTAGCACAGGGTGGCACTACTGTATGGAAAGTTTTGCCTTTGTTTATAAGAGAATATTCATTTATCTATGCAAGATTATGGATTTTTATTAGTCATAGATTAAATGAAAAAAAATCGGATTCAAAGATAAATTTTAAAGCATGTTTGAATAAAATTTTAATTGAAGAAATTATTAAAACTAAACAGTATTAATTTTAATATTACTTTTATGTAAAGTTTAAAAACTTATAACAAGCATTGTATAGGTTAAAAGATGATTACATTTATATGAGTAAGAATAACAGTGATCTACTAGCATAAAAAAGTATTATTTATCATCCATATATATATATATTGTAATGCACATACGGTGTGACATTATCTTTTTTTAAAAATTGAGACATTGAAAAGTTCACATTTAAAAACTTCTTTTTTTTTTAGACATTAATATTGAAAATTAATTCTATCTTAAACTCATATATATATAAAATTGCACAGATGAAAAAAAATATTAAAATAAAACTTTATTAAAAAGAGAAAAAGTATTTTAAAAGCAAAAACTAAAAAAGATTTAGTAAAGTTTGCAAAATAATTTAATTAATTCTATTGTATAAAATGGAAATGATTATTTTAATTAGTAAAAGTAAACTAGCCTTTGGGCATTTCAAAATGCATAAGCAAAGGTCATATAGGAGAGGAAAAACAATAGGAACAGAATGGCGAATGAAAGAAATCCATCGGTGAATCGGACCTCAGCGAAAAGACCATCACCATTGTCGTGACGTAATGTCCTCTGGATCCAAAAGTCTACTATAAAAAGTGAGTGAAAATTAATTAAAGAGAGATGTGTGATAGCAGTGGTGATATATGTTAATGCGGAGTTGAAGGAGAAGGGGTTGAAAAGACGCACTCTTCAATCCCTTCAGTTTTGCTAAAAGGAAAGAGGAATAACATTGTTTTTCCTATATTGAGGACCACAGGATATCTGGGAATTAATGCTGGCTCCAAATGGAAAGCAACTGCAAGAAATTAAAAACTATGGACTTGTTAAAATTGTATGAACTTTATGAAATCTAATAAACATTAATTAATTTGAAAACAATAAGAACTCTAAAATATAAACTTTCCCAGTATTTAAATGATAGCAATAGAATCATATCTGACAAATGTAAATTAATATTAATAATGTCATTTGATGTATTTTTTAAAATCATTTCCATTTAATTTTGTTTTGTTCTTTTAAGTTTTTATTATGATTTTTTTTTTGTTTAACAACTTTTAATAAATGTTAAATTTAAGTCGGGCATGAATGTCTGCATAGATTTGTAAAATTATATATGTTAGTTTAAGGGAGGGTAATCTTAGGTTATTTGTTTCATAGTTAAATTGGGTCAATGGATTGGATATATTGGTGTAATTAGTAGATGTAGTATGAGATTCGCTACTTGCAGGATCGATTTATATGCCACACACCCCCTTTTGCCTATGGAAGAAATAGTAAGATGGAAAATGCAGTCCCTTCCCATGGAGTTTTTTGTTTATTGTTCTTCTTGCCGATAGATCTAGCATTCCTATTTGGTTGAGAGTCAATGTCGTCTACTAACCATGCTGTTCAGATGTACATTCCTGACAGTATGTCATTTTGGTACTGTCATATTCATGCTACATTGAATACATCGATATATCAGATAAATTGGCATTGGTTTTGACTGCGAACTTTTGGCCTAAGGTTAAATCAGGGATAAAATATTTTCTTTTCAAATGCGATCTATGTAGTCTATTTATACTCGACACTTTAATAAAATATTCAACTCATCTGTGCGAACTTATAAAGGTTAAAACATAAATTAAATTCTAAAATCAAGTTAAATTATAAATTTAAAGAAATGCTAAAAATGATTCAAAATTTTTATGTGCATTAATAAATGTTCGTGTGTATAATTATTGGCAGTGGCTTATTTTATTCTTTTTTAATATTGAAATATTCTTAGATAAGAATTTATAAAATATAAATCTCTGCTGTTCCACTGAGCTAGTGACATTGGGCTAATGGTCTTAATAAATAAAAGTTGGATCTTTAACAGCACGTATCTGCCTACTCTATAAATTTTCTAGGTTCAAATGCCTAGATGGCGCCTTTGTAGTGCAGATACGGTAAGACTCGGTTGATCACCCACATCATGACCATTATAATATATATATAAGATAAGTGTAATAAAGTAAAACTATCCTCAAAAATATTTAATAAGAGATAAAAATGCATGGAAAATAAATTGTGAATAACTAATGAAATAAACCTTAGTGCATTAGAAAATATAAAACGTCTGTGGAATGTAATCTTGCTCTATTGTTAAAAGAAAATGTGAAATGCTTTCTTCTTAATAATAATAGTAACCAAATAAGCAAGGATTCAATTGAATGCTAAATCATGTATTACTAGTGCAAGGAGTATTTAAATCAAACATATAAGACAAGTTGCTGATAATCGTTAATTACTAAAGGCAAAAAAAATCTGCTACCATGTCAATAACCTGATGCTGTGTAAATTGTGATAAATGTAATAATCTTTGGAAGAGAATAAATGGAGCAAAGATTATTGACCGTTGATGTGAAACCAGGGGAGTGTTTGAAATAAAAGTGTTTGAAACAAAAGTGATAAGAATATATAGAAATCCTGTGGAATAATTATAATGCCAATAAAAATTAAAAAGTTTTTTTTTGTTTTTCTTTGTTTGTTTAGAAACTTATATTTAAAGAAAAAAAAAGAAAAACGTGCAACATCATATTAGTATATTTTCTATACTGTAAATATAGTTGCTATTGCAAAAAAAAGGGGGCAAGCACATCAATAGATCATGAATTAATTATTGATGTAATTTGATTACCTATGTCATTATTTGTTTTAAAAGATGTCATTAGCAAATATTGTTAGATAATTAAAATTAACAGATCTAATTAATGATTTAATGAAATATATCATAAAAGTAATTAATAATATTGATGGTATAACAAAGGGAAGGGTTTGTGTATAAAGGTACAATATTAAAAGGAGAAACAATGATATCTTAAATTTGATCTTATGTTTTATGATGAACCATTTGATATGGCTATATAAAATCATGAGTAATTTAGTTTGTAATTTGTATAAGCAAATAGTTATAAAGAAGCTAGTAGACAAATATAAGTTAAAAATTTGAAGGAAATAATTAAGTTGTTAGCTAAAGCAAAGGTAAGTATTGTATTTAAGATACACCCAAGGGCTGTCTATTGATATTTAGCTGAATCTCCTAAAATGTAGATGAAAATTATGGCAGGAAGATATAGGAGTTCAGATTTAATAGTACACAGCAGAAAATTCTTTTTGGTTGTATTTTGGCATATAAGCTGAGAATAAAACCATAGGAAGGTGGAGTTTGAGATCAAAAATTAATTGATGACTTTATAGTTTTTATAATAATAATAATAAAATAAATAAACAAATAAAGATCAAAGAATAATTATCATGGAAACTACCAATAAACAAAAGGTGACATTTCACCATATAATAATGATTATTGTATTGAAGCAAGAATATAATAAGTAATGTTTTCCATTTTGTCTTTAGAAGTTAAAGTCTAACTTATAATGGGTTGATAATCACAAAAGAATTTAAAAACTAATTAGTTAATGGAGACCATTTGTGATATATAGAAGAAAATATATAAAGGTATATATCACAACAGCACCATAATACATGAAAAGGTAATATTTATTTTTGTTTAGTTTTTTTTTTTTTGTAAATATCTAAAAGGTAAAAATGAAATGGAAGTTTTTCAATTGTTATAGTGTTATTATATTATATTTGTATATAAATATGTTACTACTGTTATTTTACATTAACTGTTAATATGCGTGTAAAAATGCGATAGTAGGAACCTCTACAGGTGTTTTAACCACAAACTTATGCTATGGAAGAAAAGAGGAAAACCCCCATAGTGTAAGTTTGTGGTTAAAACACCTGTAGAGGTCCCTACTATTGCATTTTTACATGCATATTATCGAGGTTATAGCCTCAGTAAATATTACTTACGTAATCAGTGTGCGTTTAATAAATTTATAATTAACTGTTAGTTAAAATGTTTATTAGAACATCTTGTAAATAATATGATTAAAGTTGCTGTTTTGAAAGCTAACTTGAGTATGAAAAGTTGCATTTCTTTTGTGAGAGACATTGTCACTACATCATATAAACCCAAAGTGTACAGTTTGAGATTGAAATAAGAAATTAATTCAGTTCAGAACAATATAACCATCAACTAAACACACCTTTCTTAAAAGAGATTTTAACTTGCTGTAAGCTGCCTTGATCACACAAATCATTGATGGTATTGCAAATTATCAAAGTATGCTTATCTAGAAGGAATTAAATTATGAATTGCTTATTATTAAACGTATCAAATATGAGTACAATGTAGATAACAATATTAGTTTTAAGAGTAAGTATTAGGGAACATAAATATAAAATAGGAGTACAATTTTGATTATAGATTCAGGTTGTAAATATTTTCTTAATTAATACACTACCTATAGAGTTCAGTAAAATCCCTCTTGATATTCTATAGGTAGAGTAAATAACTAATTAAATCAATGATTATCCTGAGATATCCTTAGTATAAATTTATTATTATGATTATTGCTAATTATAATCCCATGGAAATAATAAAAATAACATTCAGTATACAATAACATGATAGTATAATTTCTTCATTAGTTAATTGAAAGTCAACAAGTATAGATGTTTTAGTATACTCATTTAATCATTATAGTTAGTCATGAGAGTATGTAGATACTGAATAAGGAGGCATGCCTGTGTATTGTCATGTCATTGGATAAATACTTTTGTGTTTATTTAATGTTAAAGGGTATGCAATGTTATTGATAGAATAGGAGAGTCTCATAATTATTAATATTGACCAAAGATAATTAAAAAATGGTAAGAGTCTTAAATGTTACCTAGGTCAAGTCATAGGATAGCCTAATGTAAGGACTTGGCACATCATCTAAGGGTCATTGTCCTATTGGCAGGATACAATATATATATATATCATAATTAAAGTTCAAAAAAATCTTACAAATTTATCAAGAAATTTGTTAAAATTTAAAATAACTATACTATGGTTATAATTCACATCATAACGATGTGTTTTATCTAAAATATTGTCTATAAATTTGGTAGCATCAACTTAGTTATAAAACAAATCCAATTTTCTGAGCAACACAGTAGATTCATTAAAGTTAATATGCTTTATCTATCAAAATAAACTAAATAATAATAAGATTAAAAGAACGTCAAAATATTTTGAAAATATGAAACAACATTTTGTACATATTATTATCTTTATTTTTGCAAGTCAAAACTTTTTATATATTGATTTCTGTTTAATTCTTTCACATTGTAAAATTAATGTTTTATTGATCAAAAATAGTTAATACAAATGAAACGAATTTAAGACATCAAAATTTTATTTTATACATTTCATTTTGCTGATATTCTATGTTTGAAATTCAGATAACATAATATTAAGGTCATTAGGACTTATTAATAATTAATATTATTTTTAATAGAGTTTAAGTATATAAAATTAAGAAAAAAAATTCTTTTTGAGATAACAATATAATTTTTTAAAATATAAATGATTGATAAGTAGACCTATGCCATGACCAAATTTAATTCAGTGCTAACAGCAATGAAACATAATGTTAGATCAATGTTAGAAATAAAACATTTGTTAAAATCTTGAAATATATTCTAATATTAGGAAAAAAGATAGTTGTGTCAAATTAAATATCCCAAAGCAATCAGTAATGAAATGTTTTTAACATATATATATTCGCTTTGAAAAAGGTATTTGTTATTGTACCAAAATGTCAGCTATTTAGCTATTTTACGACACGGAATATCCCGAAAATAATAATATGAAATCACCACTAGGTCTTTTACAATTTCATGGAATCCCATTTAAGATTTCAACTCTCCATCTATTATCATCTCTTCTAACAATATGCCCAGTCCAACTTCAGTCCCTTAATTCTTTTAATGATGTCAATAATACCTGTTTGTTTTCTCACTCGTGTATTTCATTTTCAATATCTTCTTGTTATTTCAGCATACATTTTTCCATACTACATTGAGTGGTCTGAAGTCTGAGTATTGCTCTTTTGTTAATTGTCCAACTGCCATATTCATAAGTAAGAACTGATAAAATATATTTATTGAAAACCCTCCTTTTCAACACATAGGCCGATTTTCTTTTAATATTGAGTTATTTCTACCAAAAGCACTCCGAACAAGCTTAATTCTATGATTAATTTCATCCATTATGTTTCCATCTTTAGTAATAATCTGACCAAGATATTTATAGTCATTAACTTTTAAACTATCATTATCAGTATTTATTTTCATATTCCTAGAAAATCCAATGGAACATTAGATTTTTTAACATTTACTTTTAATCTTATTTTCTTACTTTCATCTAATACCAGCTTCCTGAAGCTCTAAAGAATTATTTGAAAAAAACAACTACATCATTTGCAAAATCCAAATGATTTAAGTAATTTTCATTTATTTTTATTCTCTTTGCTTCTAATTTTAATCCACAAAATACTTCTTGCAAAACTGCTGTAAAAAGTTTTGGAGATATGGAGTCACCTTGTCTTACACCTTTCTCAATGTTGACTTTCTCAGTATCATTATGTAATCTAATTGTTACTGCTGTATTTTAATAAATATTCTTCAGAATATAACAAAATTCTGGGTTAACATCTTAATAATCTAATGCTTTAATTATTGAAGAAATGCTTACAGAATCAAATGCCTTTCATAATATACAAATTCAAAGCATAACAACAACTCATATCCATTGTTCCTCTTTATATCTTCTCTCAATACTTGGATGTGATCCACTGTATGAAAATGACATTTAAATCCAGCTTGTTCTTTTGGTCAAGTTTGCTGTAGACAAGTTGTAATTATTTTGGTAAAAATTTTTGTATAAAACTGATAATAGACTGGTAGGTCAGAAATTTTTAATATCTTCTTTATCACCTTCTAAAAATATTAATACAGTATTCTTCCAATTATCTGGTGCAACTTTATCATTTAGACATTTGGTATATAACTTTGCCAAAAAAAATTCTTTTTCTTCATCACCTTCTTTTAAATATCAATTATAATTCCACGATTACCTGGAGCTTTTCTCTTCTTCATAAATTTACTTGCATGTCTCATTTCTTTATTTAAAATCATGGGGAGTTTCAAATATATAATAGTTGTAGTAGGTATTTTTCCTTGTTGTTTACTGATACATAATTCTTAATAAAACTCTTCTACATCATCTCATGATGTCATCTCTCTTTTTAGTAATAGTTCCATATTTTTTCCCTTATTGCAGATATAAGTTTCCTACCAAGTACAAAATGTTGTTTTACACTCTTGAGACTTTTATTCTCTTCGATAGCTTTCCCTGTTAGTTCGCAATTATATTTTATTTTATTATTATCAACATTTTTTCATACCATTTTACATAATTTATGATATTCAATTCTTCTTAATGCAACATTTTTATATATCTTCATATTACTTTTTTCTTTATAAATTCTCTAGTCTTAATAAAAAAATGATTGATCAATTACTGCTTTTTTGTACCAGCTGTCTTCCTATTGAATTTGTTCAAATCTGAGTCATTTTCAAAATCTAGTAAATATTTGAAAACATTTTCCATTGGAATGTTCCTGAAGATTAGAAATATCAACTGTGAATATTGTTTTTATTAATAATTTTTTTTCTCTAGTTTTGCATTAACACATATCTTACATCTTACTAATTGATGATCACTGTCTGTGTTGAATTTATCAAGAACATAATCTTGAAATACATAATTTCTATTAGTCAAAATATAATATAATTCTGCTGCATCTTCATTTGGATGTTTCTGTGTTCATTTGCATTTAACATTTTTCTCAAAAAAAGAATTCTTAATATAAAGTTTCCTTTTTTTGAAAACTCCATAAGTCTTATGTCCTCTCTCATTTCTATCACCATAATCAAGTTTACCTACAGCACTCTTATCTTTCAATTGTTTATCAATTTTAAAATTAAAGTCTCCCATGACAATTGTAAAATGTTATTTGGCTTTAAAAAAAGCTTTCTGTACATCCATGTAAAAATCACTCTGCTTCTTCACTATAATGAGAAATGATTGGGTCCTTAACCTGAACTATCTGCATTTGACATCTGCTATTAAGTTGAATAGCTAATATTGCCATTCTGGCTGATATACCATCAATCTCCATAAATGCTGTTATTCCACTTTTTATTTATAATGAATCCTACTCCACTTGCACTTCCAATGTTTATTCTTTTGTAGTATACTATGTCCAATTTTAATCAATTGTCACTTCACCTTTTCTTTTAACTTCACAAAGTCCAATAATGCCCCATTTAATTAAGACAGTTCTTCTTTTAATTCTTGCAATCTTCCTTCACTTGAAAGTGGTCAATAGTTATAAGTACATAAATAAAAGATCAAGTGGCAGCCTGGGTCTGCAACCAGGAGATTATTATCACCCTGTTTTTTCAGCTGCCTACTGCTGCTTTGTCTGGTGACATTAAAAGCCTCCTGGGAATAAAGACCATGATTTACTTTTATCTGTCATGATTTCAAATATCTATTAGAAGAAAAAAATTCATTCACACACATTTACATTCTGTCTTCAAGAAAACTCAACCGATTTCATGTAATAGTTATCAGACAACTGAGAAGAAAGATAATGGTGTTTCTTGATTTTAAACTCAGAAGTAAAAAGCCAATAAATTTACTATGCTAACTAATGCATGTTGGCATGAATCCCATACATGTTTCATATACTATCGGTGTGAGGCCAGAAAAAATGCAGCCCAGTTGCAGCTCAAATAGACATTGAGTCAGCATTTGATTCTGTGGCAATTGAGATATTAATTAAAATGTTGGCTGCCACTGCAATACCTCGCACTCTTTTATATGTTATAACCAATTTGTTGTTAAATCGGGATATACCTATTACACTCAGTGGCAAAAATTCTGAATCCTTTACTCCAACACAATCCATCTCACAAGGATCCCCCCTGAGTGCTTTACTTTTCACTTTTTACATCAACCCTCTATTAGTAAAAATCCAGCAAACATTCATTGGCATCCAAATACCAAACACATTTCAGCAGGTAACATGTATCGCTTATATGGATGATATAACTGTCTTTCTCCCATCTAAAAAACACCTACCAGCCTTACATACAATACTACAAGAATTTGCAGCTACACACAAACTCAGGGTCAATCTAAATAAGACTGCAATTGGGTCTCTTTATAATGCAAAGCAGTGCATGGGCATGTATGGGGGAAAGCCATCTGCTTTCTTGGGATTTCCCTTTTATATGAGTGCAAGTGCAATGAGGGTCAAGATCCAGAACAAACTCAAAGAAGAAACAGAGCGAATTATTACTTCTCTCTCAAAGGCATATCTTTCAATACACTCTAAGATCCAGCTATTTAACCAGCTAGCCATAACAAAAATCACCTATTACTCACCCATTATCACATTTTCTAAAGGTTTTATTAACAAAGTCTCTTCTCTCTGTAATAAGCTCTTGTGGCAGAGGAAGACTGTGTCAATATCTGCAAAACAACTTACCAGACCACCTATTCACAATCATAGTATTTATATTTCCCATCTACAGAAGGCCACAAACTTAATAGCATCCACAGTCAAACACTTTCCAATGCTTGAATGCCTACTTCAAATAACACCAACAGATAGACCACCCCTGCCTCTGACCAACTAGCATCAATGATCAATCACATAAAAACCACAGCTCCACAAATCTCTCTTCAGAAAATATACAAGCATTCATACTGGCAAATTTATTCATTAATCCATCCAAATCCAAGCCATGACACCAATCTGACAATGCTGAAAATCAATAATCTACAATTACTCTGTAAGTTTAAAAAATGGTCCCTGGAGCCAAAGGATTTTGATTTTTTGCTGAGACTAAACCTACATGCACTGCCCACAACATTTTTTCTGAGATATCAGAGACTATACACGAACATTGATCCTTTTTCCCCCTGTGTCACAGGGCTGAAGAAACACAGGAACATCTATTCTATCTTTGTCCAGCACTAGACAGAATTCAATTTATTATGATATGAGCATATAGATAATCTAACACAACCCTTCAAACAATCTTTAATTCATATTGCAAAGGCTCTATTCCATCAGTCCATGCAGCCACTTTTTTGCTTTATGCATACTGGTGCACTAGATGCACATTCACTTTAGGTAACAACACAAGGTGACATCCATCAACTTTCAATATCAAACTGGCAAAACAACGAGCCAGAGACAATAAAATTGCACATCCAGACATCTACGCAGCAACCTGGTCATTGATAACACAACAATCAAACCTCTAAGATGGCTAAATAATCAACAATCTATGCCATCAACCAATATTTAAAAAAATAAGAAAGAAATGTGGCAATTATCTACAAATAAAAAAAACAGAAAGTTGTCTTTGATTGCATACTATTAACATAGAGAACAGTAACAACAAAATCAGAACTCAAATACTGGAAAGCAAACTAAACCCAGCACTGCAATATACATACAAGTTGAAGTTTTGCAAATTGAACAATGATAACCCAAGACTTTTGAGAACTCTGATTACAGCAAGCAATGCTCATAAATGTAATGTATACATATGTATTCCCCCCCCTTAACAATGTTTAAATATCTTTCCCTCCTAATTTAATTTTTTTTGTACATCACAGATACAAACTTAAACTTGGTTTACTCACTAGCAATGTAAATATATGTATACGAAGTGTCTTATAGCAAATGTAACCCTATGGTCATCAATAAAGTTCTTTTCTTTGAAACATAATAATAATAATAATAATAATAATAATAATAATAATAATAATAACAACAACAACAACAACAACAATAATAATAATAATAATAATAATGATAATAATAATAATAATAATAATAATAATAATAATAATAATAATAATAATAATAATAATAATAATAATAATAATAATAATAATAATAATAATAATAATAATAATAATAATAATAATAATAATAATAATAATAATAATAATAATAATAATAATTGCAATGACAAGAGCATATGGAGTGGACATTAGGAAATTTTATCTGTTCAGTTTCTTTAAAGCCTCTAAGAAGAATCAAAGAGTCTCCTTTCAGTTAACAGCAAATGCTTATATAATCATATTATAACTGGACCTTTTAATACAATGTAATATTGGCATCTAATAAGTTCAAGTGCAAAAAGTTTACTATCATTATATTCAAAACCTTATATAAACTAATGTTTATATAAGATTTGATTGCATACAAGCTTTTCAACCTTCTTCCACACTTTGAAAAAGAAATGGTTGTAGGCATAAACAAATGTTTTAGTATTAATTGGCCATTGGCTTTTAGCATTCCTGAAAAACCATAATACTATACATTATTTAGGTGTATATTGTAACCTCTTCAATTTTCACCTATATCACTTTATACACATATAAATACCCAGGTGCCAATTCTATATAAGATAGAATAAAATTTATAATTTAGGTTGCATATCTAATTAGGGATAAAACTCTTATTATAGTATTAATCTACAGCTTAGCTCAGTTGGGGATCATAGGGTTTTATAGTCATCTAGAATGCAAATGGGATGAGAGAAGCATTTATAAATAATAATTATATAATGTTTATTTAGTTATACTATAGGCACTTACTTAAGTTATCAAAAGAAAGCAATTCATGGATTAAATCAAGAATCATGATATGTTCATTTCTCCCACCATCCAAATACATGCTAGACCATTCACGCCACCCATCTAATACATTTGGGGATCACTGTAACAATAATCAATCTACAGACATTTGATTTAGATTGCACAGCTATACTAATGTTTATTTAAATGATTAAATAATATCAGGTCTCTATTATATGAATAATAAGTCAATCCTATTATAAGATGATTATTAAGTAATGAGGACTGTTGTAAAACTGACAATTATTGCAATGAAATAAAGAATAGACAATGATAGAGATCGGGTGCATTTTTATCTCATATCACTATCTATGTTAAACAAGGTAAAATCTATATCTTGGCATTATACAAAGTATTGGATCAATTAATTCAGTAGTATTTAAATAAATGGCATATACTATTAAACTGATAAGTAATACAGTTTTAAATTATGTTGAACATGTGTGTGTGTGTGTGTGTGGAAATAATCAATCGAACGTATATGATAAAATAATTCAGAGGGAATCTTACTTCAACAATCATTTATTACAAGACACATTCTATTACGAACACATTGATGATGATTAACATTAATTTCACATTAACTACAAACTTGTCTAAACAACATTTAAATTGCATAAATCCTATACACTTAATATTTGGAGGCTCTTCCTCCTATCTGTTATTTCAATAATACTTATAACTCTATTTCTTAAATTATTAGCAATACAAAATAATTATATATTCACATACCAATGTTTATATCATTTATTCCCATTCTGTGATCTCAATGAACTAAGAAAACGGTATTAAAGAATCAACTAATGCCATTGAAAATATTTCCGTATGCGTATAAATCTATATTTACTATATGAAATTAAGTAATATTTTTATTAAAATTAACACTAAATAAAGTAAAATTTTGTAATCCAATATTACTTTCATACCGGGAGGATGAATTTCCAGGAATAATAATAAATGAAATAATAATAATGTGGGTGATATGATTTGAAAAGCTACTTAGAACTTACAATTCCAGCGATGGTCTCCTTCAATATCTTTAAATTTATCATATCTCCGAATGGGTGCGCATTTACAAATTCACAGTCACAATGCATTTATTGATTATATGTACTATCGATTTACTTCCAGAATGAATAATCTTCATAATACGGACGGTACAATGAGCTAATCTTTAAATTATTAATCCAACTTCAAGTATATTACAGAAATCACTAAAACATTTATCTGAAATAACTAACATATACTACATAACAATAAATACATAGAATGAAGAGGGAGAGCAAAATGCTAACAAATAAATATTTAAATACATGTGCATGGGGGTTAACAAGACTCCAAACCTCAACTTAATTCATCAGCATAGTAACTACCAACTTTTCTGACACAAATGGTGCGGAACCCAGTGGACTTATCATGAATAAATGGAGCATCTACCACTTTAATTTAAGGAATATAATTATCTCATCACATACTATCAAATAAGGAAATATACTAATGTCCCCAGCTCAATAGATAAATAAGTAAAATGAGCATTACTCAATCTGAATAGCATGATCATCCTTTCAATCACCTTTCCACTCAAAAGGCATCTAACGCATTTCATATAGGACAAATCCATAACAGACAAACTCTTAAATTTTCACAATCTTTAGCACATAGCACCAGCAGAAGCTGATAGGAAACAAATAAGCATACATTTAACTCTTATAAAATAGCTTCTGATAGCGAGCACACATGCAAATATATGATCATGTATGAAATCTTTTTGAAATCACATCAGACAAAAAAATGTTATATTAGTATTAATTAAATTATAAATGAATCTAATATTTATGAAAAATTATGAACATTGAATTTCAAATTAGTGTAAATACTATCAAGTAAGCCTAACCATTCAGCAATACTGGCATAAATATTTTCATCTATCTATTTATTATTACTAACTAATGAATAATGATAAAGCATTCAATTTGCACCAATAATATGAGCACAGAAATATATAATATTTTTGCATAATACAGCAAAAGAAAATATTACTGGCTTGATATAACTTATACCAAACTCTCCAAGAAGTTCTAAAGGTGATGGGGTACACAAATACATAATAATAATAAATCAAATTTATATTAAACTAAACATAAAAGAAAAAAACAAATAAATTAGTAAATCTACATATCTATCATATGCAATGGAAGAAATGCATATCAAACCTTCTATCATTAAAATAAAAGTTCCCTTTTTATCTTTTTTTTTTAGTTCATACTTGAAACTTTAAAAACAAAATGTACGCTCACAATGATAAGACAAATAAACAAACATTAAAACATATAAACATTACTCTTGCAGGATAAACATGAATTTAGCAAAACAGCAATAACATCCAATATTCTTAGGACTTCCTAATGGATATTAGAAGTAGCTTTTGCACATATTTGAATCAATTTACTTTTCATAAAGTCTCCAAGGCTCAGCAAGATCATTCAAATAAATGTTTATGATTCACGCTATTTTCAACTCGGTTCCATCTAAATTTCCAGCATTTAATAAAATTTAATGATGATTAAAATCAGGGTTATTTGGTCATCCATGCTTATACACATTTCTGATAAATAATTATCAAATATCATTAAGTCACGCATTCTATCACTCATATATAGGTGTGAATGGTAAGGTAATTTAGTATACATAGCTTTTCTAATAATGTAAACAATTAGAATGAGTAATTTCTCTGTTTCAGCCTTATTTTACAATAAAAATAGGAAACTTATTAAATGAGTCAATAAAATATTTCATTAAACAGTTCAGCATAACTTTTCCAATTATTATTAGTATTGTTAATTTATGTACTTCCAGTATCACACTTTCCATTATAAGTTATAGCAAAATTGTATTAGCAATTTTTTTATATAATATCCATGCATTATGAATAAAAGTAAATTCAATTTGTTAGTTGATAAAAGTTGGAACTGGTGTACCTTTAAACATTTAGCCTTCCATATTGGACAATTCTATCCTGTATCCTTCACAATTACATGTTGGAATTTATGCTTGAGTAGTATGAGAGAAGTTTCCTTAGTAAAAGAGAATAGTAGAGAATTCAATGAAAATATTAAGTTCACTTGTTTTATTATATTTCTTTTTTTTAGAAAAAATATTTCACCTTCTCTAAAACTTTTCTGAAGTCTTCTGTCTACTTGGCCATGCCTCTTTTTTTTTAGTTATAATGAGCTAACAATATGCAAGAATTTATTACTTGTAAAAAAAATGTTAGGAATAGAGTATTGAAAAAAAAATATTAAATTACAAATACTAACTAATAATAAATGAAATCAAAAATTTTTACATTTTCAAATGAAAAATTTTATGCAATAAATAATTAATAAAAAAATCATATTAACTGATAGTGTGTGTGTGTGCATCTGTCTTTCCATTAATCCAGAGTACTATTAATGACTGAGCTATTAGAAATATCTATGACAAAATAAATAATGTTATTGCAAGATGGATATTCTGAGTGATAATTAAAAATATAAATAAGGTGTGAGACGATGTGAATGGACATGCACCCACATATACAAGTTACATCTTGGAATGGCAATAAACAATAGGTTAGAAAATTAATGAATAAGCACTCATCTGCCTTACAGACAAACAATACTTATTACCACTAGTTTAGTTTTCATACCAACAATTCCTGATACAATCTATTTTCCTCTCCCACTATTAGATATACACTTGAGTCTCATTTTACATGATAGATAGGTTCCTCAGAAAACATGCGCAAACGAAATCACGCAAAAATAGATGTAACTTACCTTGAAAAAGGGGGGATATGGACTGTGATTTTTCAAAACTCGTGTAAAAGCAAAGCACCAATGTAAAATTTACTTTAAAATTCACGCAAAAAAAAATAAGGAAATAAAATATGACTAATAAAAAAATTCAAATTTGGAAAAAATTGATACAAGACAAACTTTTTTAACTATAATATTTAATTTTATTCAAAATAATATATTTTTGTGCATAATTTACAGTACAGTAATTTACATTTTTTATACACGTTTTAATTATTGTCACTATTTGCTGATAAACAGTTTCATTTGCAAACTGGTAAAAAATAGATTCTTCACAACAGGAAATACAACTAGTGCCAAGTTCACTATCATATTGTGTTAATGGTTTTCTCTTGACAACGTAATTAGTAATTAATCTTTGAGACGATGATTTTATTAATTGTTTATGAACTTAGACTTATGATAATAAAAAGACATTTATTCACCACTGCTGGGAAAAATTTAATTAAAACTAACAACTAAAAATTAAATTCTTATTTTTGTCATTAATTTTTTAATTTTCAATTCTGTTTAAAAATCAAATTTTGTTTTACATCACATTAATTTCAAGTCGCCATAAGTGATTTTTAAATTGTTAATTACAATTAAAAATCAGATTTTAATTTTTAATTGTCAAATTTAATTGTGCCCACTGCTATTACTCACATTTTAAAAACAAACTTGCAGACACTAAATGATTAATAATTGATTATGTTCTTTTTTAAAAAGCAAAAACAGAATGTGATTTAAAATGCAAAATTAACACGCACAATGTTTGAACAAATTTACATTATAATCTTGTAAAATATAATGTGTGTATACATAAAATGTGGAAAGCATGATTTTAATTTCATTATTGCATAAAATCTTACTATTATAAAGCACTGAAAATATTGAAATTACTAAGATGAAAGTCGAATTTCAATAATGTGCTATTACTTTGAATATAACGTAAGTGCACAAAATTTATTATTTAAAGTAATATCGCATTATCAGAGGTCGACTTCTGGTGAAACATGAATCATGTAACTTCAAAATCATGTTAAATAAGTCTGCATAAAAAGAGACCCAGGTGTACATAAAAAAAATTTTTTTAATGATTGGTACATTCCAACTAACATCCTAAAAACTTTTCAACCAAATTATACATTAAGTTATATCACAATTCGTTTTTTATTAGGTATCCCTGATCACTATTGGCACAATGTGAGCTTCCCACATTCCTTCATGGTGCCAATCTGGAAGGTCACAATATATATATATATATATATATATATATATATATATATATATATATATATATATATATATATATATATATATATATATATAAAATTAAGAGCGTGCTAATAACTCTAAACAAGCTTTTTTTTTTATTTATGATAAATGCTACTACAAGAGAAGGCATTCAAATCATTTTTATCTTGTATTGTCCCCATCCCCAGACCGGTTTCGACCTATGGGTCTCTTCAGTGAGGAGTTGGGACATTAGATCTAAAAAACCAACTCAAGCAAAGCATTTATCTAAAAGATAATTGTTAGAACAAGATCTGAAACTTTTAGACATCTACATGTCTTTAAAGTCAGCTCTCCAACTGAAAAAATCATATGGGCCTGAACTTAATTCAGATACTCCATATATTAGTAGGCTTAGCTCTTTAATTTAGCTAAAGCCACAACAGCAAAATAATAATAGTAATAATAACAAGTCAGATGTCACATAACTTATATATAGCTTATATATATATATATATATATATATATATATATATATATATATATATATATATATATATATATATATAAAGTTTATTTATAATGAAAAATGATATATACATTACATATGTTATAAAGCATGCTACTAAATACCTCCTTCATTTCATTTCAAAGAAACAAACATAGGGCAAAAGAGATTTTAGAAAAAAACATTATAGATAAAATCTAAAAAAAAACAGCAAGAAATATTTAAATTGTTAGTGCAGTCCACAATATTTATAAACCTCTTAAGTGATTTATTTTGTAACCCACTAGGCACCAAAATGGTCTTCGGTTGTATTTTAAATATAAAAAATTAATTACCTTTTAGAAAACTTTTGTTTAAAATGTTTGACTTAATAATAAAAGTAATATTAAAAATTAAAAAATGCCTTCACAAATTAAAACAAAAAAGTAACAAGAATGTTATTAATACTACAAATTTTATGTATATCTTCAATCTAAAAAAAAAAGTATTTAAATATAAAAAAAAAAGCATATACTTTATCAAATCTTTATTATGTATGTATACAATTTATAATTCAGGCACACAATAGGTTAAAGCTCTCATTTCAATATGATAAGCAGAGATTGGATTATATACAGATGTAATTTTTAATGAGTTGATTAATTACTAATGATATTTAATGTTTAGATAGAAACAATTGAGGTTATTTTGGAAGAAATTGAATATGATATTTATCACAATAAATTAAAAATCGATTGGCTAAACTATCTAAAAACAGATTATCAATCTGTAAGGAATTATTTACTTTTTCCAATATTGAAATAAATTTTATGTTTAGATAACATCATTAAATTGTATTTTCTGATAAAAAAAAACAGTGTTCCTGTTGAAATATTAAACAGTTATGTAGACAAGTAATTGTATTTTATTTTACATTTGTAATATTTTTCAATTTATAATAACAGTATAAAATAAATAAGTAGAGGGATTTGAACTTAGGATTTTTCATTCTATATTTATTCTTTACTCTATCCTAAACAACCAATATAGATAACCACATACATGTGAGAAAGTTAGATGAGCCCCAATATATGTATTAGTTGCTTGAGGTTGAGTGGAGGATGAATTTAGACTAAAATATCTTCAGTTGAAATCTCTCTACTTAAATCTAAAAAACATTTAATATAAGCAAATTATATATTGCTTTATAAGTAAATACAAATAAATAGTAATAATATAAAGTTTATAAAATATGCTTTTGATTATTTAAAGTGTAATCATTATCAACTGAATTTATGCAGACAAAATAAAAGATAATATGAGATTTTCCAAAAACTGTGTAGATCATTATTAGCAGATAGTTTATTTATCTTAAAATCTTTAATTAATTTATAAGATTTACTTCTAATATTTTTTTTATTTATCTTTTTATATATAATTCTCTTGTGAAATCTGAATTGAAAATAAATTTAAATTTAAAAGATTTTTCATCATCAAAGAAAACAGAAGTGATATTAGATTGTATGCTATAAATTGTGCTTCAGGTTGTTTTGCTTCGATGATGAAAATTCTTGTAACTTTACATTTATCCTCAGTTCACAATGCACAAGAATATTACATGAAAAAAGATATCTTAGAAAGAGGAAAATTAAAAAGAAATTTTATAAATCAGTTTAAAAATTCCACAAATAGACAAACAATTTGCTAATACTGACCAACACAAATTCTAGAAAAGCATATAATACCTGTTTTTGACCACATAAGTACAGTTGATAATGATTATAATTTAAGTAATCAAAGTATTTTGTATAAGTTCTTTACTGCATCTGTTTATTTTTTATTTATTATAATTTAAATTTGTTACATATAGTGTATAACTAGAGAGGGAGAGCAAGATGTCCACAGAGTGACTAAGTTTGAATATGTTACTATAATAATTCACAAGTCAAATTTACAATGACTCTTCTGCTATGAAATTTGCAAATAATGTTCATTTCTCATATCAGTCTCAAGCTATTAATCAGAGAAAAATCTGGCCCCCACTTTGTTATACAATGATACTCAAAAAGTTAAAACATTTTAACAGGAGTAGTATATAGCATCGAGGGTATAAACTTATTCATGGAGCAACCAAGTCTGAATGAATACATTATAATAATTCGCAAGTTAGGTTCCTAATGAATCATTTTCTAATAAACTTCAAAATAATGCCCACTTCAAGTAGTTAATGATAACATAAAAAAGAGCACTAACTTAAATTATAGCATTCCACTAGAGGGAGCCTGGAACTCCAGTTCACACTGTTACAGGCTCCCAGTTTTATTCACCAAGGTTATAGTCTAGTTTGAATTCATAGAAGAAAAGTTTACTAAGATGTAAGTGAATACCTGTTTTATTGTTTTACAAGAAATTTTAAATCAGTTTTCATTCAACAATAATTGAAATTACCTATCATTCCATTTTATGTAAATGGCTGTCATTAGAAATAGGCAAAAGCTAGATTAAGTAATTCTTAGAATCATTAGAGTAACATAAATCTTTGGAAAATACTTTTAAATGAAACCAAATTATTCTAAAAAGAATAAAGACACTAGAAATCCTAATCTTATTGATAGAACAAAAAAAGTAAGCATTTGGATATCAAATCTCATTGAAAATATTGAAAATAAAAATGCTAACAAAGATAGTTTTAAGAACTTCATCCTTGTATGAGATATTAATAATGTTAAACAAGTTTCCATGCCTGAAAACCAGTCAGGGAAGACAGAAAATAGCCTAAGGAACATTATAGATAGAAAAATTAATCATAAAACTAAGGGAAAAAAAATCCCAGTGTTAAATTGTTCATAGGAATAAAATTACGATATCATCTGTCAAACTGGAAGTTTCCGAATATGGCAAATCAGTGCAGAGTGAATAAATTATTTTGAAATTTTAATTTCATCTCAATTTTAGAATTAAACATTATAGATTATGACTTAAGCTATCTTCCTGCACAAAAATCAAATTTCTCTGATGATCACAACAGAAGTTATTAGCCCACTTCTGGTGTGATTAGGGGATCACAAAAAATAAAAAAAATATTCAAATCAACACAGAATTACAATGAAATTTATAAAACAATGATTTAAAGGCAAAATTAGTCCAAATGATGTTTTAGACCTAAACACAGACATTGAAGCCACAAATGATTCATTCTCTTTTAATTCAATAATTATTGAGATTATTCCAAAGTTTAACAACAAACTTTCAGATTATACAACTGAATTTTTGATTACTAATCAAGACTCAGAATTCAATCCAAAGAAGCAGAATCCAATTAGTATCAACAAATAAGAATCATAGTAGACCCTGAAGGTCTTTATAGTTGGGTGTGTTGAACAGATATTGTGAACATTTGCAGACATAGGAGGTTGTAATGATTACAAACAGACTTTCAGCCCTATTGACCTCAGTGTGCAATGTGATATGGACAAATGGTGTGTATTCGGGGTGTGCAAGTAAATCTGGCTTGATTTCAGATTACAATGACTCCACTGTTGCATTGGTGGGCATGGGTCTGCACTCATCTCATTTTCCTCATGTGTGGTGGGAGTGGTCATGAGGGGCTTGGTTCATTTGTTGGGGTGGTCAGCCATCACTCCCAAGCCCAGGGATACCTGCCAGGTGGGTGAGGGTCACTGCCCTCCATTGAACTTTGCCCTGAGAGGCTGCTGCACCACCTTGATGGATTGTTTATTAGGACAGTGTTGACTTGAGCTCATTATTATTTTAGTTTCCTTAGTTAACAAAATTTAGAGCATTTGTAAGGTGGTTGGTCTGCTTTGGGACACTGACAATTTTTGTAGCTTTGATGGAGTTTTTGCTGCAATAATTTTGAAGGCATGGGTCTACACTCCCCTTTTCTTCCTCAGGGGTGGTGGCAGTCATTAGGGGCCTGGTTTATTGGTGCAGGCTGTTAACAATTTATTGCTGCTACCTGGAAAACCTGCCAGGAGGGTACCTGGTCAAAGTCTCAGTGCCATTCTTGCTCTGGTCAGTTGCTGTGCACTTGATAGGTTGGTTTTGGGCAGTGCAGATCTATGCTTTTACTTGTTAGTTTTCCCCTAGTTTGGCTTTCCAATTTCGAGCAGGTAGACCGAATGTGGTCCCTGCACATTTGGACTGTTAGTTGGGAGAAAGAGGTACCTATAATGGTCTTGACATGGCTTGGCTGCGGGTCAAGAGTTTATTATCCATGTACAGATACACATTAATCAAAATTATAGTAACCCTTTTATGGATATAATTGTTATCGAGCATATGCACTTTATATAAACCTGGTCAATAATTGTTTTACCATGTAACATTGAACACGTTGTAATCCTTAATGGGTAAGTGTACCCGAAAATTTTTGTAATCTTTTTAACTAATAAAGGTTACTTTTGAGAAAAGAAAAAAAAAACTTAAATTATAGCACAGATCTAATGTTCATAGAGTAATAGGAAAAAAAGGTAAATCTAATATTTATACATAATTATAATAAATCACAGCATTCAAGTGCCTTTTATTATCTTATAATGAAAGTAATATTTAAGATGTTATATATAATAACCAAATTCTAAATTGAGAATTATAATAATACAACTCACAGAATTGATTTCTAGGAGATCTTTTTCATCAATTGTCCATGCCTTAAACATTATTAATTACAAATCAAGATAAACAGATTTTGCTTCCTTTTAAAATATGAAATAAGTACACACTATTGTTTAATGTGATACTTTTTATCATTAATAAACACATACATAATTATATTCTAGATAGACATATGGGAAAATAATAAAGTTAAATTAATGACATTAAATGGCTGTATTTAATAAGAATAGTTACATTAATTTTAAGTTTAGAGCTTATATCTGGACTAAAAATGGAATAATAACCTCAAGCGTAATAAATAATTAGTAATAGAGTCTAATATATTTATCAAAAGATCTAACGAATGAGTATAGAAATGTGATACTGATAAATACTGAACAACATATTTCGCAAAAATATATCAGAGATTGTAATCTCATTCATAAGAAAAATGTGGTCTCAATCAAAAATACATCTTGGTATCATTTAACTTTTCAGATATTTTTGTTAATGTGTTTGGAGTATGTGTTGTGATTATAATATTTAAGTATATTATATACTAGATAGTAATTATTGCATCTTCCTGTCTTTCAGATCGAAAATAAAAGTTGTGCTTTGTTTTGTTTTTTGATAGTGAAGCATTTTAAACCAAGCTTATATTTTTTTTATATTGCTGATTATAGTCATTCCAACTATCATCCATTTATTGCTTGATAACAGACAGATTCTTTATTAGTATTAAATAAATAGTAAAACCAAAAAGAAAAATTATATCAAACTTTTGTCAACTAACAGTTGAAAAGTCTGATGAGTAATGTACTTTGCTTCTGTGTACCCTACAATGGACTAAAAAAAAATTAATTTATCTTCTAAAAAATTTTATTGTGATTGAGTAGTGAGACCAGAAAAGGTGGCATTAATTTGAATCTCATATCTACTACCTATATATACAAACTAAATAAAATTCATCAAATATATATATATATATATATATATATATATATATATATATATATATATATATTTGATGATATGTTGGTATATATATATATATATATATATATATATATATATATATAAACATTACAAGCATAAAGCTAAACTAGTCAATATAAAATCAAAACTACCCCAAATCTAAAATTAAACCAGACCAGAATAAAAATAATATTAAAACACAACCTAAGGTTTCACTGCTACAAGCAGACTTCTCAAGTGTAAAGAAATAATAAAAAAAAAACACAACTTATATATACTATTAAAAACTACCCACAAATCCATTCACTTCCCATCCACCCTTAATATTAAAAGAACTCTTAAATAAGTTAATTGCTTCAGAATCATAAATTTTCAATAATAAAGACTCTTTAATTCTTCTTTTGATTTCATTTCTCTCAAAGAAGACAACCTTAGCTTCATCAAAATCAATAGTGTGGCCTGTATCTTTTTCATGGACATACAAAGCAGAACTAAGATATCTATTTTTAACTCTACTTTTATGAACCTTTACTCTTTCATTTAAACTCAAACTACTCTGACCTATGTAAACCTTCTTACAAAATAAACAAGGAATAAAATATACCACACCAGGAATAGTCTTTCTATCAAAAACTTCCTTTGTATTATTCAATAAATTATTCAATGTAACACCCCTTTTCCAAGCAATTTTCTTATTTCCAAACAATTTACTATTTCTACACACAATTTTATAAGAAGACAATTTAAATGGCAAAGAAATAAAATCATATTTTTCTTTAACCTTTACATCCTTACAAATATTACTATTAAATAAAATACTTTTAACAAATTTATCAGAGTATCCAACACTCAAATAATCTTTATAAAATTGATATTTCTGAAACAAAGCTACCCCCTAGAATTATTTAATTTAATATTCCTATGACAATAATTCCTTAAAGCAGCTACTTTATGAGATACAGACTGATAGCTATCAGGTTTAATTATAGATCTTAATTCTTTACTTTTAACTAAATGACTGCACAATAAACAATTAGTTTCTATATTTCTAATCACCAAAAGATCTAAAAATTTTAACTTACCAAAATCTAACCCCCCTCCTTCTAACACAAATTTTATAGAAGGATCAAAACAATTAAACTCATTTACAAATTCCTTCAATTTACCATTCTCAACAACAAATAAACAATCATCAACATATCTGACAAATAATTTTACATATAAACAATTCTTTTTAATAATAATTTCCTCTTCCATAAAACTAATATAAACTGAACATACTAAAGGAGAAATAATATAACCTATTATCCACCCTTCCTTAATCTTATAAAAATTACCTTTATAAGTAAAATACATAGAATCTTCCAATAACAAAAGCAAATCTTTAATTACCTTAATTTTATTTTTTGATAAAGAACTTTTCTTAATCAATACAGACAAAAGAACATCAATACTGCTTAACCTATTAACAGACTGATACATATTTTCAATATCTAAACTTCCAAATACCCAACTACTTTCCATTTTAAAATTATTAATCTTATCAAAAGCCTCAAAAG
This sequence comes from Epiperipatus broadwayi, assembly GCA_028023455.1. Lineage (NCBI taxonomy): Eukaryota > Metazoa > Onychophora > Udeonychophora > Euonychophora > Peripatidae > Epiperipatus > Epiperipatus broadwayi. The sequence continues at coordinate 10,096,144 of JAQFVV010012393.1, read as the reverse complement.
AAGAAGAAACTGTGTACTGACCAAAATCAACAAATTGTTTTAAAAAAATTATTCAAGAATCTAGAAATACCTTCTACAACACTACCTGTAAAATCAAAAATAAATCTTAAAGGAAAACCATCTTTATGAGTTTTAATATTCACAAACACCTTAGCTGATGTAAAATCATTAGGATAGCATTTTAAATAATCTACTCTATTAAAAATTTTTAAATTAACCATTTTCTTCATAATATCTATCAATTTTCTTTTAATCAAATTACCTGGATTTTTATCTAACAACATATATTTACCATTATTTAATTCTCTATCCATTTTCTCTTTGAAATCATCTCCTTTCATAATAACAAACCTACCAAATAGGTTAATTGCTAATGATGTAATCATTTCTCGTGAAGACAAAGCTGGTAGGTTTGTTATTATGAAAGGAGATGATTTCAAAGAGAAAATGGATAGAGAATTAAATAATGGTAAATATATGTTGTTAGATAAAAATCCAGGTAATTTGATTAAAAGAAAATTGATAGATATTATGAAGAAAATGGTTAATTTAAAAATTTTTAATAGAGTAGATTATTTAAAATGCTATCCTAATGATTTTACATCAGCTAAGGTGTTTGTGAATATTAAAACTCATAAAGATGGTTTTCCTTTAAGATTTATTTTTGATTTTACAGGTAGTGTTGTAGAAGGTATTTCTAGATTCTTGAATAATTTTTTAAAACAATTTGTTGATTTTGGTCAGTACACAGTTTCTTCTTCTTTTGAGGCTTTTGATAAGATTAATAATTTTAAAATGGAAAGTAGTTGGGTAGTTGGAAGTTTAGATATTGAAACTATGTATCAG